>PKRV01001404.1:0-27370 GCA_003709505.1 Hyphantria cunea
CAACTTGTCATGTATCGGAAGTATTGGCTCGCACAACACTTTCGCTGAGCGCTCTCAACCGTGAGACAGGTACGACGTTCGATGCCAGTTGCATTATTAATGGACTTAATATGTATTTGTGCGCCAGTGATTTCGCTAATCGAGCTACTTATGTTTAAGGCCTAATTGTGTAATATATAAATGCGTACCTACGTATTTACTTTTTTAATATATGGGTCCATATATTGGATTTTGTATTGAAAATTTTCAATTCTATACAGTGCAGCTAATCAATAGAACACAAGATTATAGGGCAAACTCTGGAACTTCTAAGTACCGGATTTGAACGAATGAGGTGTCGTTAGATAGAGCTATACGAGCCCTACCCGAATATGTAGAAATTTTGAGTAAAAATTTGGAAGGTGTCAAATAATTCGCCACAAAAACGTTAATACTTAAAGATTTTTACCGAACTTTTGTGTTTTTTCAGATATTCGATCCCCGACGAGACGCCGCAGGGTCCTCGAACGATGGTGGTTCTCAGCGAGGGTGTAGACGCAGCGAAACGGCGCAGCTTTGAGCAGCAAAGCACTGCGAGCGCTGGGTTAGTGACCCTTGAAGGTAAGTATCGTAGCTTTTATAATAGAATTAAGAATAAATTGAATTCTCTCGTTAAAACTAAAGCTGATGTAATAAGGAGTAACGGCTACTTTTTATGGAAATCGGAGCATGCGAAGCCGCAGGGTGATAGCTAGTAGTAAATAAAATAAAGACAGGCATCGGCTATTTTTTTTAAAAGCCATTTCGTTGCGTTTGCTTCCGAAAAACTTTCCTTTTTGATCTTATTTCGTGGGATATTGTATCTGATTTACAAATATGGTAGCATCTTATTTGTAAATATTTGTCTGTTAGAAGTGTTAACAGGCTCGTTTGAGGAATTTTGCTACAGACGGCTGAATTTATGAAATAATTGTTTCCTACAAACTGGCTCATTATTTGTAGAGATATTTTTTTGTAAACAGATGAAGATGTCACTATGATACCGTACCGTACAGTTACTATTACTTCACCTATATTCCCTTTCACCCATCAAAATATTCCTTTCGAAGAATCTTTGTAGAACCGTGATAGATTAGTATATATATATATAATGAGTAAAGATATTATGACTGTTAATTCTGTATGTTATAACAAAAAAAACTGTTGTGTTGTATACAGGTATTTTCCTGAGTGGTTATGATTGGATGTCGTAAAGACATACACATATTGAATTGCTTTACGGCCGGTCGGCTTCTGACCAGATATTAACCTGAATATCATACTGCGGCGGGTGATAGGGTTAATATGTTACGGTCAGAAGTCACAAAACAAAGTACAAAGAAAATCCGCTGGTCGATCTTTGCCCTGATACTTCATTGAAATTCACACTGCAGCGGGTGATAGATGCTTGTATCTCAGGGCCAAAGACCCAAAAAACTGCTGTTTAAATACACAGTAAAGCAGCAGGTACAAAATGTATATTCAATAAAAAAATGGGTACTTCGAGAGCGAAGTACTCGTCAGTCTGGCCGTGATAGATAATTATAAATATCTTGTCCAAATATTGCTTAAATATGTTCGTGTCTGATAGTCCGGTTCCGTCGATCATATAGTGAATACAGTGTCTAGAGTGCTTTGTAGACGTAGACTTCCGCCAACAGATCCGCAGGATTAGACATCGGAAAACACGAATAGAAAGTGATCACAGTACGAAACATATCCATTTGTCGTTAAAATTGTAGTGTTCTCCATCCAAAGACATAACCTAAAAGCGCTATCCTAAGCCAATGGATAGAATCACACATTATACTTCTATATAAGAAAGGTTCAAAGGATGATATTGGAAATTACAGACCTATATCCCTCATTTCAAATGTGTATAAGGTCTTTGCGAAAGTCGTACTGAACAGAGTATCGAACACTCTTGACGAACACCAACCAGTAGAACAGGCAGGGTTCAGGAAAAACTTTAGCACAATCGACCATACACACACCGTTAAACAACTTCTACAGAAATACAATGAGTACAACAAACCTATTTTTATTTTTATTTTATTTTATTTTAAAACTTCATGCACACATGTACAAAGGCGGGCTTAATGCCCAAGGCATGCTCTACCAGTCATACTCGGGAGCTTACGAGGGCTGTGGTTTCAGCAAGATGGTACTCCACCGGGGCAGAGAGTACGATACTGCGTATTTTAAAAGAATTTGGGTAAAGTGCAGAAAAATGATTCTAGTTACATACAAATAAATATATGCATATGCGCTGTCGTACTTTCTCAACAGATAAATGAAAAAATTACAATTCTCTGAGTACACATTTATTGTAGGCGCTGTCAATGTACACATATTGTGTTTGGCACACACTGGACCGTGACAAGCTCACTATTAATATTATATTTTACTAAAGTTATAATCAATAGAGTAAGCATAAAGATACCGTTAGTAAGTTCATTTATGTTCAGTTAAGTTTACTCTTGAGATCCACCAGTTGGATAAAGTATTTTCCATGTGAGAAACAATCCATGATATTATGATAATAATAGGTATGAATACGGGGGATGTCCCACAGTTAACGCAAGATTTACCACCAGTGTTGGCACGAGTTGACAGCACGGCCACGGTTAGTAACAATGAAGTGCTAAACGATAGAACATTATATTTTAATCATTGAACAATATCTTAATAATTATGAAAGTTTTGCATTAGCTGTTCGAACAAAATCATGCCAAGCGACGAAGGACTTTTTCACATTGATGGTTTTGTTGATCGTCAAAATTGTCGCATTTAGGGACCGGCGAACCCACATGTGATTGTCTAAAAGCAAATGTATCCACGACGTATCACTTTTAGTGCAGATTTTGTGCCGGAGCCATCGTTGGGCATTACTTTTTTTAAAACGAGGATGGACAAGCAGTGATTGTAACTGGTGTTCGATATCACGACATGTTAACACAGCCAGCCACAGTTCTTTGTGGACCACATGTGGTTTCAACAAGATGGTGTCATGTGCCATACAGCCCGTGAAACTATTCAATGACTACATGAGACATTTCGTCATCGTGTACTATCTTATTTCGGTGCCCAGAATAAGCCTAGATCTAGTGATTTAACACCCTTAGATATATTTTAATGGGTCTATTTAAAGTCAACAAGCCCAAAACCACTAATGAAATCTGCATTATCTATTTAATTCAAAAATTGCGATAATTTTGGACAAAGCCCAAATTTTTTTTTATAAAATAGTGGCAAACAAGCAGACTTATTTGACGGGTAGGGGGTGGGGGAAGAGGTTGGGTTATGTGCATCCGGGAACCTCAATCGCTGTTTCACACCGGTTTTCTGTGAGGCCGTGGTATCACTCCGGTCGAGCCGGCCCATTCGTGATATATGAAACACGACGGTGCTAATTGTATCGGTGGCACCGCTAATCCAAATTTATTTTTGTGAAGCGATTTTCCAAGTTCTATTATTTACAACACAAGTTGAACAGAAACAGATTATTGTATTTACATTAAAGAGCAGAAACAGCTCTCACAGACGAGTGAACTTAAAAAATGTCTCTAATTTGTTATAAATTTTAGTTAAATTATAATTTACTGGTAAATATTAAGATTATCAGTGTATTGTTTCGGCGGTGTGCTCGCTCACTGGGGGGGGCCGAGCCTGCAGCTGTGGCGCTTGTGCTTGAGGAAGTTGCTGTTGTAGTTGAAGGTCTCGAGGCAGCGCTCGCAGCGGTAGGGCTTCTCGCCGGAGCGCGTGTGCGTGCGCCGGTGCTTGACCAGGTCGCTGTTGGTGATGAAGCGCTTCCCGCAGTCGCACGCGTGCGGCCGCTCCCCGGTGTGCACCTGAATGTGCTTCTTCAGGTTGCCGTTATAGTTGAAGCGCTTGTTGCACACGTGGCACTGGAAGCGCTTCCCGGCGCTGTGCTGGCGCAGGTGCACGCGCAGGTTCGACTTTCCTTTGAACGTCTTGCTGCACACGTCACACTCGAACGGTCGCTCCGAGTTGTGAACGCTGAGATGGTTCAACAGGTGGCTCTTGCTGAAGAACCGTTTCTGGCACACCTCGCACTGGTGGGGCTTCTCGTTGTGCCGCTTCACGTGCGAGACCAGAATCGATTTCAGTCTGAACGTCTTGCCGCACACGTTACACTCGAACGGGCGCTCCGAGCTGTGCACGCGGGCGTGCCTCGACAGGTAATTCTTGCCGACGAACCGTTTCTGGCACACTCGGCATTGGTGGGGCTTCTTGTCGGCGGAGGCGCAGACGTGCGAGTTGAGGCGGCGCCGCTCGTAGAAGCTCTTCTTGCAGGCGCGGCACTGGAAGTAGAAGGGCTTGTCGTCCGTCAATGTCGTTGCTTCCGTCTTTAGCGCTTCTTGTTTTCCATTACTGGAAGTGCTCGAAGTGGCCGCTAAACCCTCGTCATTCCGTGAGCTCACACTTGCATGAAACACACATGACTCTTCGTGCAGTTCATGTTTCACAATGTCAAGGGGCTCTTCATCTTCAGACTCTGCAGAGTACACGTGTTCAACGAGCGTCACGCCGGACTCTGTTTGGGGACAGTTTGGCACATCTGCAACAAGTACACGTTAACAATGTAAGACACCCCGCTCCAAAAACCCCTCCCGGGTTAAAAAGAAATGACGATTTCTTTGAAATCCTGAACAAAATTAGTCGTCTATTTAGTGTCCGTTTCCTGGAAGACCTCAACATCAACGTTTGTAAGTTGCTGCTATAATGCGTGTAGCTCAGAAGATAGTTTGTAATGGAGAAAGGGACATTCATTTACTCGGGTCAGACTTCATGTCGTTAGCGCTTGTATAACTAGTATCAAGTGTACGTTTACAGGCAGTGTCAGCGTCTTCCCTCTTCACCGCGACGTCGACGATCATCTTTGGAGGCTCGCATTTAGCATCACCAGCGCTGTACTCGTCGGGCTGTTCTCCTATGCTGAGGTGTAACACGGCCGTCACCTGCAGCCTGCTAATGGGGCAGGCTTTCTGTAGCTTTGCCGATTCCAACTGTAATCAAGGTTTCGTCCAAGCTTTAAAGGCGTTTAAACTATTTCCGTTTGACTGTTCAATACAAGCAAAGCCAGAGGTAAACAGATCTCTACACTAATATTATAAATTAGTTAATTTTGACTGCCTCGGTGGCGCAGTGGTAGCGTACGCGACTGCTGTCCATGAGGTCTCGGGTTCGAATCCTGGGTCGGACCAAATGTTTGTATGATCTGCAAATATTTGTTTCGGAGTTTGGGTGTTTTATATGTATAATATGTATGTATTTACAAAAAAAAAAGTATTTATGTATTCATATCAGTTGTCTAGTACCCATAATACAAGCTTGCTTAGTTTGGGACTAGATGGCGTTGTGTGTTAGATGTCCGAAATATTTATTTATTTATTATTAGAAAGTACTTCGGTATACAATGCTTTTATGATCAAACCGCTGAAGCGATTTGGATGAAATTACAGGCGACAGGCAACATACCCGCGGGCGGAGCTGGGGGCTAAAGCTAGCACTCTATAAATGGTAGACAAAAGAGGCAATCACCGTGTTGGTGTTCACCATCTGCGTCAACAGCTCCTCGCTGCGGCGGCAGCTCAGGCGCAGCAGGTGGCAGTTGTGCAGACTCGCAGAACACATGTAACAGACATGCAGAGGTCTGCGGTCCTTAGTCACCAACTGCAATTTGACATATCTTATTTAAGAGATACAGTGAGCATATACAACTTACACAATATATGGACTTAAGTTAGAGCAAATACTCATAATTTTGAAAACTCACTTTCTTTGTGTTTGCTGAATGCCCTAGTCTAGTTTACTCCTGTTACGATTAGAGAATTTTTTTCAGTGTTAGGTAGCCCATTTTTGGAGGAAGGTTGCAATATTATCATCAGGCTACAGCCGAAAGAAGCGGAGTTTAGTAAGAATTGTTAAAAAAAATGGGAATTTTTATCCTTTCTAGAATATCTGGACTGTTTACAGTTTAAATTGTTTTTCAATTGAAATTAAGTTTCAGCTCAACTGTTGAGGTTGGCTCACTATAACTCTTCAAAGTAAAGAAAGCGAGGCTCACCGGAAACCATTAAGGAGTTTCACAATCTACTTGCTGCCCATGTAAATCTGTTATATGGCCATCCAAACAACATACATTTATTTTAATTTACTGATTTCTAATCCTAAAAAATACTTAGAACATAGATATCTTTCTAAGAAGGCCATGTCCAGTTGCAGACTGTTACAGACTGTTGATGTGATGAACAGTGTTTGTAAATTGGCTTAAATTGGCTTGCAAGCCATGTTTACAACTTAATAAATCCTTCACAAAATATTCAGAAAATGAAACTGTAATCATACATCAGTAACTCATTTTATTTACTTTACATACTTGTATATTGTGTTTCTAAAAATAACTAATAAATAAGTTAATAAAATGAGTTTAAAACTGTTATATTTACAGGCTAAAATAAATAAATAAATATTGTGTTTCTTCTTATACAAAACCAAGAGCTGATATTTGAAATACTTAAGTGAAAACTCAATTATTGCAATATAATAACAAATGGTGAAGATACAAACACCAACAGATGTTGATTGTTGACCTTTCTTGGAACACAAAAGAACTTCTCGACCTCCACACAACCCCAACACTACAGTCAGTTTATAATGATATTAGTAGCCTATTGAAATGCTTCTGGACACCGCTTGGAGAGCCCTCGATCTAGTCTCAGCACAGTAAGGGAGAACTGAAACATTGAGTTCGATAGTGTAAGTCTACCACTCTGTAGCGATTCCGAGACCAGCATGAGTTGTCCTGTAGAGGAAGGGAGAGGGGAGGACCAGTTAGAAAAGCTCTTTGGAGTATCATAAGTATGTTCAACAGTAGTCTGGCTAAAACAACACACACGGTCTAGTTAAGATCAGATAGTCGTATGTGCGATATCACATGTATTCATACTGTCCCTCGTCAACGAAGTCTCAAAGTTGCAGTAGTTATTATATTTACCGGTGTCATGTTTAGACTCTCGTACACTTCTTGTAGAGGGGTGTTTGCTATCGGCTGCATTCGGACGCCTTCGGCAAGACAAACCCTACACATCGACAGCTTTTCCATTGCTTTGCTTCGTGCACTATATTGTTTAATACACTTAAATACTACACTCACAAAAATAATACATTGTCCCTGCGTAACATACAGCACAATGAAGCCATATATTTTATCTGAGACATATTCTGCTACACAAATGACTGAAATAATTATAAATAGAATGAATAGCAGTATAAAGGAGACACAGTAAACCAGATTTTATTAAAAATTTGTGGTTTTTTATTTTGAATTCCGTAGAGTCTTTGGCAGTACACGTCAGTGTTACCAGATTTGATAAATGAAGGAAACTTCAATCCAGCGGCGTAGAAAAGAATAACAATCAAGGAAAAATAAATTTAAGAATATAAATCATTACGCTTAGCCTCTCCTTTAGACCTTAAAATCTCACCTCTATACGTTATAAATTTCCACTTCCACTTATAATTCAACTGATAATTTGAGCTTGACTGGATGGGTTGGCTAGATTTTTTTACAAGATTACTTACGATGTGTTCTTATTAGGTAAAAATATATAAAATCATGTCTTAGCTATAGTTTTAGAAGTTATTTGAACATTTAAATTATACCTTGCTTGATTTAAATTACACTATGCATAGAGACGGTCAAAGGTCGTGGTCACCTCGACCTACTGGAGGTCGCGAGTGCCGCGGACGTCATACCTGCCATCGACTTACTGGTCTCATAATTTTAATATTCCAGCAAAATGTGAGTAAAGACACGAATTGCAGCCTTCGCTGAAGCTCGAAGTCGATAATATTAAAGGACTATTAAATACTAAATTAATTTTAGCTTACTTTAACTATCGATATAATATAATATAACTTGAAGCTGAACTGGTGATAAGAAATGTTATTAGTGAAATCAAATATATAGGTAAACATACTAACAGAGAATCCGGCATTATTTAAGTACATGGTAGGGTGGTTTCCTTATTCAATGAAGCAGAAATATACTCCAGTGCTATCTTACGAATAACACTAAATTATATAGTAACTATTAAACTATTCCTGTGTCACAGGAATATTAGTACCTGTTTCTATAACATATAATTTGATATGATTTATACAACTTCACAACAACAAAAGTTGGTATGGCAACTCGCCTGCTTAATATGGTTGGAGAGACTTAACACCTGACCCTCCAATGAACAGCTAATATATTTGTTTTGATCTGTATTAATTATTATTTCAGACCCAATCTCCCAATCCTTTTACATAAAAGTTAAGTGATCGCAGTGGCGTCAAGTTATCTTAAAATGAAACAAAAATAAGCAAACACTATACACAACGTATTAGTACTTAGAAACAAAGTCCATAAAGTATATTTTTACAAGTTATCGAAGCCATTTTTATTATTTATCCACCATAAGTATGAACACAATAGAAGACTTCTTAACGAGGCTGTGGTGGGGCGGGGACCCGGACGTGAAGAACCCCGTATCGGGTATGTCTCGTCGTGACGTGCACAATGTCAAAAAGTCTTGGTTGAAGATCTACGCGGACCCTGCAGGGAGTGGCTTTCTCATATTCTCGAGGTAAGGCTATTGGCAGGGCTGTGCTGGCAATACAAAATTTAAACATTGCGTTTTTATAATACATAGAGCAAACAAGTAAAGTGGTAACTCGGAGGTTGGTAACTAGTGCTGCCTTACAGAAGCTGCCAATCAGAGTCACAAGATAGATATTGCTTCGGTGGCGCAGTGGCAGCGACTTCTGTGTAACTATATACGTATGTTTGAATGATCTGCAAAAATTTGTGTGCGTGTGCGTTTGTGTGTGTGTGTGTTTGTGTGTGTGTGCGTGTGTGTGTGTGTGTGTGCGTGTGTGTGTGTGTGTATGTGTGTGTGTGTGTGTGTTTAGGTATTTTCTGTTGTGTGTTGTTCTTGGTTCGAAGCTAGCTCTATTTTTTCATGATATTTCTCCCAGACTCTTCGAGGCAGACCCTGAAACTAAAACTTTCTTCCCATACATCGCGAACGCGACCGAAGAAGAGATGGCGCAGAACATGGTGTTCCGAGGGCACATCGTGTACATAATGGCAGCTCTGAATACCGCCGTGGAGAACGTGGCGCAGCCTGAAGTGGTGGTGCCCATCATGCACAAGCTGGGCCGCGCGCACCACGCGAGAAACATACGAAGGAAACACTTTCTGGTGCCGAAATTAAACCATAAGGCTTATGGCCCAGGACAAAAATAATTCCTGGACGAGAACTTACTACGTGTCTTGCTTTTTTCATGGAATAGGGGTAAACGAGCAGACGTATCGCCTGATGGTAAGCGATTACCGCCGCCCGTGAACACCCACAACACCAGAGGCGTCACAAGCGCTTTACCGGCCTTTGGGGGATGGGGAGAGGGGTTGGGGTACGGGCCTCCGGTATCCTCAGTCACTCGGTGAAACACAGCGCAAGCGCTATTTCGCACCGGTTTTCTGTGGGCCCACGGCATATCACTCCGATCGCGCCGGACCATGCATGCAGAGCGTGGCTCTCATCGTCATACGTCTTTAGAAGTACACAAATATGTTTATCAGCAGTCTGATCTAGGCTCTAGCTAGTTTGGGATGCGACGACCGCGCGATGGATGTGTGAGGCTATTATTACTACTGATTAATATAATTACTCTTATTAAGACTAGCAACCCGCCCCGGCTTCGCGCGGGTTCTTTATTGAAAATATAATATAGCCTATGTTTCTCTGAGACGTGCGACTTTTTTCCAACGTCTTCAACGAAAATCGTTACATTTTAGCCAATATACTCGAAAATGTAACAAATTATAATATACGAAAACCTTCCTCAATGACTCCATATGCTAGTTAAAACCGTATAAAAATCATTAGTTTTCGAGTATATCACGAACAGATAGACGCGGTGGAGGACTTTGTTTTATAATGCGTAGTGATTCTATGTAAGGTGTATCGGTAGGTCCGTGTGACGCGGTAACGCTTGTACATAGGTGTTGCGTGACGTGCTGGTGGACATCCTACAGAACGAAGTACTGGTGAGCGAGGAGGCGATGGCCTCGTGGGGGGTCTTCATCTCCTTCATGTACGAGCACATCTTCACCGTCGTCATGGACTAGCAGAGTTTGTAGTGAAACTGTTACGTCACAGATAAGTAATAAATAAATGCTGTTGTGTAAACATGGCTTTTTTCAAATCCTCACATTCCCTTCCACGTGAATTGTGACAATTTTTTAGTGACATCCGGTAAATATAAAGCTTCTATATGAAATAAACATTTATATAACAACCTGCAGCTTAGTTAGCTATTGATTTGGTTTTATCAAGGTAAAGTATGTATAGATGATTATGATTCTCTATGATATTTGTGAGTTTGAATAGCTGAGAAGGGACCTATATTAGCAGTGTGCGTGTGTGGCAGTGGTGATCGTTGATGTTAATATTTGTAGTTATTGAACTAACTACATTGAATTGACGAGGACTCCTAGCGGTTAGCGTAAGCGACTGCCGGGAATTGCCGGGTCGGACTACTGTTGGGTTTTTCTCACAAGAAATTCTTAATGGCAGCCCGGATTATGGAAGAAGGCGGTGTTTCCCGCCGGTGCCTCGAAGAACACGTTAAGCTGTCGGTCCCGGTTATCATAAACACCTGCGACAATCGTTATTGGGAAGTCAGTGCCCTCAAATATACTGACAACTAGTTCAACCTTCGAATTCAGGTCCCCTCAGGGTAGCAAAGGTACGATGCAAGTCGTTCCCTGGAATAACTGATATTCAGCGGTAAAACAAGGATGATGATGATTAAACTAAGCCATCTTGTATAAGAAACGTCAGAATTCACGTACCTTTGTGATATATAGGTATATTATGTAATATCTGCGAGGCAACATGATAATAATCAATTCACGAACTTAGCTATATTAGCCGTCTCGACCCATGCTAGACTAAATGACATCTTAGCTATTTCACACATACATGTTAACTCAATTTCCATCACACACTGACTGGTTTTCTAGTTTTTTCGATTCTTTTTTCTCCACTTATATTTCTACTTATAATAACGAATTAATCGCAAGGTGAAGCAAAGTCCACCGGCCTTGTGTGAAGTGGTCTTAAGTGATTTTAAGTCCCTAATAAATGAACACTCAATACACAAATAAAATAGTAAGTGGTCACCGCACGTCCTCTGTACAAATAAATAAAATTGGAGTGTCTATTAGGAGAATGTTAAAGTGGCAATTTTTTTACTAAATCCAATATGTATACATGGGTAACACGGTACATATACCAAGATATCATTTTTTTCAAGTTTTATCTGTCTTCCTGTTTGTTCCGATTGTTCACTGGAACGGCTGGACCCATTTTGACGGGACTTTTATTGTCAGATAGCAGAGGATATTAGGAGTAACTTAGGTTATTTTTAAGACTTTTTTTTAGGTTCAACCCGCGGTGTTATCTGCGGTTGGCGTTTCACCGCGGGTGTGTACACAACTAGTGTAACATAAAACATGTGCAATACATAGACTTAGTTCGTCTTGGACGTCTTCTTCATCACCGAAAATCATGTCCGTCCTGAACTGTATCGGTGCCCTTGGCCTTCCGCCGTCTCAACCAGAGAACACGTAAAGAAGTGTCCACTTCCTGGCTTTGCCTGAGCGCAGCAGCTCTTGGGAATTATGTCAGTAATAAGACCCGCTCTTTCACTAAAGATCTAAAGATGTAAGTGCTTTAAATCTTTGTTCCATAATTGCCACCGCCTGTTTAATTTACTATTATTACTTATTTTCTTTTAAAAGACAGCTTCCGCATTAGGAATTTACTAATCTGTCGCTCGGGACTATATAACCATACATGTTACGGACACAAAGAACACCCAGACTCAGAACAACAAGTTTTGCATTACACAAAGTGTTGCCACATGTGGAATTTGAACCCTCTACACCTGGCGTAGTAAAAAGTGGCGTGGCGACCGCTTAAACCACTAGGCCTACCGTGGAGTCTATTATATTCTGTAATATTATCTGTACTAATAAATATTTTTTTTATTTAAATGCATACGTACGAGTATGTATACACGGTACATATACCAAAATATCATTTTTTACAATTTTTGTCTGTCTGTCTGTTTAATCTTGATAATCTCTGGAACGGCTGCAGCTGCATGGCAGCGCAGCACAGCAGCTGATGGTATAAGGCGTAAGTTAGGCTATTTTAGTTCCCAAGAACGCGTGCAGGTATCAAGTTGAAATTCATATCAAATATTCAGGTCTACGGCCCCTTGGAGCTGTGGAAAAATCAAACTTCTAAGCCAACGCAATCAAAAGATGCATCCGTTTATGGTGCAAAGTTTCGACACTCGCGAGGGAATCAAACCGGCTACTTCCCGTGAACTCAGCAACGTCTTATAGCACAGATAAAGGAAAAATTGCGAAAAGCATAAATTTTTAGTTACATCATATAATATACCTACTGGTTTGTGCAGAACCGTCGGTGCGCGGATCCGACTCACACTTGGCCGGTTTTCTTAGAGTACCTTCGCCCCGCGATGGTTGTTGTACCGGATGTGTCGCCGCGGGGCTCAGCTAGTCTTAATTACACTTTGTTATAAACACCTGCGTGACTCCGCTGAGGCGTGTAATACCTGTTGTGGTATATTCACTAAATATGAAAATGTCACCTTGATGTGGTCAAATATTGTTTATTTAAGTTATTAGCCAGAGAGAGGCACTCGCGGGCGTTTAGCCAAGTAATTAGATAACACCAGCAGATCTACCCACGCAAAAAACAAATTTGCATCTTGTGGAAAACTACTTGAGTGCTATCCATCCCAATTGAGAGCAAAGCTCTTTTCGGACTCGAACCGACTGAAACCCGTGGTACTCTGTCACAAGACTCACAAGGGGGTGAGGCACCGAGGACCCGGACACTCCAACAAAGAAGCACCTGACCTTCAGAAAATACCTATTCAGCCAATGTGACTGTCACAAAGTGTTGTGGTGTATACTACTACACGAGTAGGTGGTCAGAATAAAAGCGACAGCAATATAATTCATAGAACTGCTAATTACATTTTAATAAATCCCAAGTTACAAAAGGGCTAGGAATTGAATATTTTCCGTGTCCACGAGGAGGTGAGGACAGTGAACTCGTAATGTAACTATAAATTCTTTTATACTTAATTTCCTTAATTAATAAAATTGAGTTTCTTCCTACACATTTTTATTGTTTTAAAAATATGTTGTATATGTATGTCGGTGTTGTATAGGTATGAATGTCCGGTCGATATACATCTATCCAATGTGAACACCATCACCATGAAAGACTGTGAAAGGAGATTTCAACCTCGAGGTTTCACCGAGTTAATGAGGATACCGGAGGCCAATACTCCAACCCCCTTCCCCTTCCCCCAAAGGCCGGCAACGCACTTGTGACGCCTTTGGTGCTGCGGTTGTCCATGAGGGGGCGGTAATCGCTAACCAAGCGAAACGTGAGCTCGTATTCCATAAAAAAGTGGCACTCTGTCGCCTATCTCTGCCACGTTACTTTTGAAGTTGCCGCAATGTGTAAGTTTGCAAACGTTGTCGTTGGCTACTGTGGGTGTTATGGCTGGCTATCTGCCAGTCGCTAATACTCCCTGAGCATGCAATCGTTTTATAAACAATACAATTAGACAATTATGAAATTAAATTATATGTCTTTTAATTTACTCTGCTGATATAATTTAAACGTTTTAGCTTTATGTTGCAAACACGTGGTTTTGGGTGAGTAACAACACACAGAGTACCTAGCTCATATCCAGATTAACGCGATGACTGGTGTATGGAGTGCGTGTCTAAATCTACATTAAAACGAATCTATAGGAAAGGTAACCATATACGTAAATAAATAAAGGTGAAGTGTTTTCTTTTCAGGGTAGAGGGTGGCACCCTTACAGTTTTGCCCGCCAGTATCAAAGGAGAGTTCTTCACTCGATGAAAAACTTTGAAAATACTGTTTTGTTTTATTTTAAGACCGTGCTATAAGCTCGGTAGAGCCAACCCACCTGTGCCCAAAAATGGCTCTCCCATGAAATACATGAAGTATATTAGGTAAAATCTTCTTAACTTTTAGTAAAATAAAAACACTTAAGGTTCTTGGTATATAGTATTTTACTGTTTTACTCCTCGATAAAAACTACTTGATTCCCTGGCAGCCATGACAAGGTGGATTTTCCCCTCCATAATGGCCGCCCGATATCAAGTTAGTCTTTTTACATTTCTATTTAATAATTATGACAATTCGAGAAAATGGTATAGATGACAGGAATTATATGTTTAAGATACTAATTGTTATTGGAAACTTACTTTTGGAAAGATCTGCATAGTTATTCAATTTAATAATATCTATTCTATATTCAATTGTGTCTAACTACGAGATATTTCGGAAGTCAATTACACAATAACAACTGTATTTTTAAACTTAAAATTATTACCGCTAACATAGGGAATAACAGCTATTCATTACATCAGAAAGTATTCTGTAGTCTTTCGTGCTGTCTGTTTATCCCATCAAATATCCAAAACGGGCCGACGCAATACTCAGCCTAAATTTATTTCGTAAAAATAATTAAAATTCCCCTTTTTCCTATATCAGTGCTACACAAATTCGTCTTTCTACAGTAGTTTTGTCCAACCAGAGGTTGCCTGGAAAAAAAGGTTTTTAGCAATAAGACTACTATTTGTACATGATCAGTAAATTGATGTGCTCTTAAACCACCCCATATTATGTGGTGTTACTACAATAAAGATTATTACATTTCAAGGTTCCTCGCAATACACATTGACGAATTCTAAGCTTGTATTTGAAGACAAATTTCGCTTAAGCATTCGCAATAAAACATAATCACACACAAACCTGTTTAAAACAAATGGACGTTGTTGTTAAACAACCTGCGCAATATTGCGTCGCGTGCGTTCTCGCGCCCATTCGTCTTTCAGCAAAAAATAAACAAGTTTTAGGTACCGATATTAGCAATTGTCTGCAACAATAACTTTGATAAGTCATGGGTGTGACGTCCATTGCGTATTTGTTTAATAAATAATTTGTACTAACGTGTGTGAGGGTGCGGCGTAGTACCGCGCGGTGGTTGGCGAGCGCCGGCCGTGGATTGTTTCGTGCGCTCTTGCGTGATATAGGAGTTTATTGTCGAAGGACACTTCTCGCAATCGGTGAATATGTCTCAGCTGTAAACACGTGTTTATCAGATGTTAGATAGCGCTATCAATAATTTATTTATTGCTTGTGTATTCACGTGCTATTATTATGTACCTACTTAATTAAAATAATATTTAGTTAAGGAAATGTATGGGTTAAAAGGATCGGAGTTGTCAGTTTGAGCTTTTTTATGATGTTAAGTGGATCAGCTGACAGCAAGTGTACGGCTACTGCAGTCCATGAAAGACTGTAATTCGACTTCCAGTAATTAGCGATCTCGACTGCTTAGGCAGAGGTCATAGGTTCGGTTACCAACCAAAACAAAAAGCTGACGAACACTATCATGCGCTATGACTAGGGGTAATTTATATATAATCGTATAGCACATACAATAAGTAAGACTTAATTCAAATAATATTATGTTGCATTGTCTGCATTGGCAATGACTCGTGTTTTCCATCAAGCAGAGTAAAATCATTAATGCAACTAATATTTATAGAAAATAAACATGATAATTTACAAAATATGCTCGTTTAATACGCCCTATGATCTTGTCCCCTCCCCCCACCTCTAGGGGATCAGAGTGAGGTAGGCAAGTCCGGTTGGTCTGGCCGGTCCTGACCGCAGTAAATCGACGTAGGTTGAGCAGCAAAAGGACTGATTAACAGTTTTGTGTGAGATCGAGCGAGCTGGCGCGTGTGCATGACTCTCCCATACACACACTCGTTTCGAGTAATCCGGTGCCGCTTTAAGCGCACACATTTTGAGAATTTCTAAAATATTCTAAGCTATGCTGACGTTTGTTTTAACGCCGAAGAAAGTGATTGAAAGTTTTAGACGGATCGTAAACCAAATAGCGATAGAGTATATCATCATCTTAAAATTCCCCCGCGACTGAGGATCGTGACCTATTAGAGAGCTGGTTCTTGACTGCCTCGGTGGCGCAGTGGTAGCGTACGCGACTGCTGTGCTTGAGGTCTCGGTTTCAATTCCAGGGTCGGATCAAATGTCTGTATAATATGCAAATATTTGTTTCGGAGTTTGGGTGTTTTCTGTGTATAATAAGTATTTACAAAAAAAGTATATATGTAATTATATCAGTTGTCTAGTACCCATAACAAACTCTGCTTAACTTGGGACTAGATGGCGTGTGTGTGATTCCGAAATGCTTATTATTATTATCTACAACGATCTGTTGCCTGATAGAACGTGGCGCTGACAGGTTTCCCGCAGTTCAGAGACGTCTACGTATATGAGAGTTACTTGAAAATACTGTAACTAGACATTATTTCTTCCCAAACGATTTAATAATTGAGATTCATATCCACACAATCATCGTCATTCTCTGAGCCTTTTCCCAAACTAGATTTAGGTACTCATCGGGCCTCGATGTGTTAGAACGGTCACCCATCCACAGAGTGACTTGAACAGAATTAGATGCTTGACTTCACAATGCATTAGTTACTCGGTTTGTAACATTGCACTTAGCCAAGAGATCCTCATTAACACCCATATAATAATGTAAAGAATACTATTTATAAGATAGGATTTTTGCCTGCGGTTCGGCCGCCTGTGTGTCAGTAATCGCGACAAATAGTAGCCATATCTATACCGAAATTCATTCAAATCGATTCAACGATTTACCCATGTAATCGTATTTCATGCGTGAATGGTTCAGCTGATCGTTATTAAATTATTTCTATACGTTGCGACGAACACAGCCAAGACGAGCGGGCGAATTCATAGTTCAGTAACAACATATAGTCAGAAAGTGTTATTAAAGGAATCATAAATAGTAAAATAGGCTTCCTTCTAAAACATCTATCTACCACCTTTTACATTGTACTCTGTTGCCCCGTTCTTATATACTCTTTAAAACACCAGATACTGCCTTATACTTTTTCTCAACAATGTTTTCTCTCCATCCTATTTACTTATTGCCTGCAAGAGATTGCCTCCTAGCAATAAGGCCGCAAGTCGTACCTCGGTAGTTTTTGGTATAAGGATCTACGTTGTGGTAAAATGAATAACACATTTGTGATATGTGAGAGCGGTCCCTCCTAATACAGGCATTTTTTGCTCAAAACGAGCGGCCCACTTCTATTGTACGACATTGTTTTTTTTTGTTAATGAAAATAAACTATTTTTATTTGATTCGACTTTTAAGTACAGACCTACCTGGGATTGAATCCTTTTGTATGTACCCGGTGGAGATACAATACAGCTATTACTATTATTATGGCCATATTCAATTCCGCGGGTACATGCCGAGGGTAGCAGAAAACGAGTGAGTGCGGATGTATCCAACGCCCACCTCGCTAGTGTACAAGAGTGCAATGACGCACCGCTGTATGTGCGGGATGTCACGTAGCCGGGCAAGCCCGCGGACAATATCTAAGTACATTCATGTGGTCCGTTTGCGGCACAAGGGCTGTCTAACACATTATGCAAGTAACTAGTGCATTGTATCAATCACATTTAGGAACAGTTTATTCACTCGCTAATTTAATCCCTGACTAATGTCAACCTTTCTAAAAAATATCTAAAGGTTTCGTTTTCACAAGTCTTGGATAGACATGTGTAAGATACACAATGTTATAAAGTATTATGTGGCAGATAGCTATCTGAAACTTAATCAGGAAATGGTGAAACGGGCTTATAAAAACTAACCCTTTTTTGTCATTAAGTTAATTTTTTAACTAGTTCTGGGAAAGTTAAAAGTAAGGTTTAGGATTCAACCACTTTTTGTGTGGCGTAAAGTGCAGGGTGCGTGGTGCACAAGTACGCAGCGGTGTCAGGGACGCCGGCCACGGCTCGCTGAAGGGCGCTGGAGTAGTGATGGGGATTGCACGCGACCTAGAGACACTTCCGTTGTACCGCTATATGGACTCTCAGGAGAAACAAAAGAACCTCTGAAATTGACTCGACTGCACAGTTAGGATAGTAATTTAAAGTCTCCACACTGGTTACTTTCTAGTAAGCTGTTTTCTCGGTACGACCCCACACGTGTGATCTACAAATTGTTGTTCTGAGTATAAATGCTTTTAGTGGCCGTTTCACGTAAGTTTGTAAAGTTTCTAAAGCACAGCGCAGCGCAGCTAAAGGCTGTAGGGTGCATACAGTGTAGCATAGCCCACTAAACGTATACATAGATATTAAGTACTTATTCGCGTACATACACACATACAATTAAATGATAGTCATTGTTTCAGTTGACAATTACTTTTCTTCCGGCGGCTGGCGACATGTGTTAATCATTACGAACGCGAAATAAAGCAAGCCAGAGACTTTTACCTACAAACGAAGCAGTGAAGAACAGATATCAGCCATTCAGATTATAACCAGAGATAGTAGCGGACAGCGTCCAACAATTTAAACTACTTATTATTTGCGATTGTAGCAAAGAAATAACACAGGGTAGATAATGGAAAAATTGTCAGGCATTGCGACGAAGCTGTGGTGGGGCGGAGACCCTGACGAGAAAAACCCTGTGTCGGGGATGTCTCGCCGCGACGTGCACAACGTCAAGAAGTCCTGGACTAAGATCAACGCGGACGCCCAGGGCAACGGATTCCTCATGTTCTCCAGGTAAGGGCAGCTTTATACAGACAGCGAGACAGAGCTTACTGATTTTGAATACGTACGTTTAACGCTCTCTGCGTCATCCGCTTGTGCCCTCGTAGCAAGTTCACGTAACATAGGGGTCGACAAACATTAACATCAAACAATTAACTTGAATATACAAAAATAACAAATGTTTGTATTTGGTTTTATTTAAATTAAAAACTAGGAAATAATTATAAAAAACAAACAACAATAGTTACATACAAGCATCAAATAATTCCTGCGCATCATCGCCTCCTGGTGGCGTTCCAAAACGGCTGGCAGCCATGACACGTTGAATGGCAATACTTATTCTCTGCGCTAGAGAAATGCCGGCCTTCTGGTTTTATTTTGATTAAAGTATTACATATCTAGACTTTCTAGATCTCACAAACTCGTCTCACTACAGTGTAAGTTGGTTTAGTGGCTCTGAATAGTAACAAAAACTGAATGTATTTCTAAAAAAATGTACGGAGCACAATACTCGTATATCTATTAGATGCTAAATTGTCAAAATACAACAATTTGTTTTAAATATGGTTACGCGTTTTGTGAACCTCATTTGAACATATAAGAAAAGAAAGAAAGCCCATTTATTGAAACACACAAACAAAATACATACGTATGTGCAAAGAAAGCACGACAACAAGGGCGCAACAGTTAAAGCTGTCGCTTAGACGTTGCGCTGAGAGTTGTGGGTTCGAAGTCCATATTGGACAACACTTTATGTGAACCACTATTTGTTCTTCCAAGTCTTGAGGTTCATAGTGTGCTGCTTATACGTTTTAATTCAATTTGTATTCTCTCGCAGGCTGTTCCAGGCAGACCCTGAGAGCAAGACGTTCTTCTCGTACATTTCGGACACCAACGAGGAGCAGATGGCGCGCAGCTTCACGTTCCAGGCGCACATCGTGTTCATCATGGCGTCGCTGAACTCGGCCGTGGAGAACCTGCCGCAGCCCGAGGTGGTGGTGCCGCTCATGACCAAGCTGGGCCGCGCCCACCACCGGCAGAACATACGGAGGAAACACTTTCGGGTTGGCCTATGACCATAGACATGCTAAAATATTTACATAAGTACATGTAATTGCAAAAATCGGTCAAGTGCGAGTCGGCCTCACGCAGGAGGGGTTTCGTATCATTATCTATACATTTTAAATGCCTACGTCTAAGCGTCGCCGTTATTAAAATCGAGCAAAAACGAGCAAAAAAATCACATTGTTGTACGGGAGCCCCCTTAAATATTTATTTCATTCTGTTTTATTAAATACATCATCTCTGAAAATTTTAACTGTCTAACTATCACTGTTCATGAGATACAGCCTGGGGTCGGACGACCAGCGCAGTAACAGGGTCCCGTTTTACCCATTGGGTATATGGAACCCTAAAAAGAAGGCCAAAACTTTCCTATTGAGGAAAGGTTTACGTCAAGTAATGGGTAATAACGAAAGATCCACCGACCAGAGGAGGTGATCACGTCTGGCGGGACGCGGCCCAACGGTTTGTGTTGGGAACTTGTTTTATTTATTTATTTATTAATCTTTATTGTATATACATAGTACGAAATGGTACAACAGGAACAATCACACAATATGTATAACAATTGGCGGTCTTATCGCTCTCGGCGATTTCTTCCAGACAACCATAAAACGGATGTGTGTTTCAAAATTTTTTAAATTTAGGGTATTTTACATACAGGCAACACACAAAACATATAAAAAAAAAAGAAAAAAAAAAGAAATAGTAGCGATCTATACACAAATGTTAGACACTATTCATATTACACAAACATACTTATACCTACACAAATACATATACACACTGAAATATATATATGTATGTATGCATACACATACAGACTAGTACAAATAAAATATAAAATTAAAACAAAAATATTCACAATGATAAGTAGTAATACTTCATCAGCTTTTTGAACATATGCAAGGTTTTTGCTTGTATGAATGAATGTTTGAATGAATGAAAAAAAAACTTGTATGAATGTTCTAAAGAAATCTCTATAACGCGACACAGGATTAGCATTTACCCCGTAGTTTGGGCTATCTATGATAGATGGCGCTGCACGTGGAAGAAACTCCAATATAGATACGATAAACCTTGCAGGTGTTCGAGGAGGTGCTCATGAACATCCTGAGGAACGACATGGCGTTCAACGAGGAGGTGGTGTCCTCGTGGGCGCTCTTCATCGCCTTCATTTACAAGCACATGTTCACCGCCATCACCGAGTGATCCTTGTCCTTGTCATGTAGAGCTACCTCACGTTTATGAAACTGATTAAATAATCAGATTCCTAAGTGTGACCACTTAAAGCAGAGGCTCAGCACAGTTAGGGTCAGACCGTCGTTAGATGTTAGAAACGTGTAAAACATAGTTTTTCAGTGTAGATTAAATGGGGGGAAGAAGTCCTCCCTGAAATACTTATAAGAACATAATCGTTGTATTCGAACGTTTATAATTTTTACTATAAGCTATAATATTAAATTCTCTTTACAATAGAAATGGCGTACGAATAAAATTGTATTCATACATCTTCAGTGAGCGCTTACAACACAAAAAGCAGGGCGAGTAATGTTATATGTATCGATAAGATATTGTTATGAGATCAAACATAAGTAAGGCAGGAAGTGCTTCAGTTCGCACGACCAATACTTAAAGAGCTTTGATGCATGGGTAATGGCTGGTGGGGGGTCGCTCATAATAAATAATATACCAAAATAACCAACACAGTTTATTTTATGTATAAACATGTATATAGTTACATTAATAAATACAATAGTACATCACAGTGTTGTTCTTTCGCGATACAAGTGAGCAAGCTGAGCGAGTGGTTTATACAATTATACACAAATGTATGAAACACATTGTAAACTGGTAACAGACGTATACTTTACTGATTGGTATGTGGATGTCGCATCATGGATTGAATGTGTGACATCGGTTACCAGCTTACCATCAGAAGGTTCCTTTATATATTATTACTATTATAAAACGCACATTCGTATTTTCTAATTTTATATTTTACAGCCAAATATCGGTACCACTTTTTATTAATTTTTTAATTGTCCGCTAGATGTCATTATTAAGTAGTACCACATTCTGTATAATAGATGTCGCTGTAGCATATGTGTCGTAAGCGCTGGCCACTAGATGGCGTTAGGTGTGGCTACGTGGCGTGCTGGTAGCCCTCCGTTTTCATGTCGTTGATGCCGAGTTCCTCGTTCTGTTCGAACGTGCGAGTGTAGTGCGTTACCTTCAAACCTGTCATGGGATGAAGCTAGTTACAAAAGTGACACAGCAATCTTGCGGTCGGTAACGGTTGCAGGTTCGAATCTCGGTGGTATAGTGCCGACGTGAATCAATTAAGAAAATACATTATTTAGCTTAACTAGAGGGATTATCGAAATAGTAGAAATATGTTAAAGTTGACAGAACGCTTTTAAAGTAACGAATCGAAATGTTGAAAAATAAATGGACAAGTTTCAACAGGTGTACATAGTGTGTGCAGCTAGACTGGCCCCGGCCCGCCACATCATGTTGTGCTGCACCATACAATGTATACTCTAATATGCAATCAGTGAAAAGCTGTTCATTTGAAATTACAAACAGACACTCCAATCTTATTAATTTGTACAGATTCTATTCTGTATTATACACAATACAGTAATGTTGCACAAAAAATATGTATCAAGGTAATTAAGGCAGTGCCGGAAAGTATTTCCCGCAGTAGTTCACTATAGAAACATTGGTAATTCATTATTAACATTATTACATATTTTTCTTTTATAAGAAACCTAGTTTCCAAAATTCTTTGTTGGTAACCCAGTTTTAAAATCAGAATTAATTGTTTTTTTTTTTTGTATATCTTTTTGAAACTAACGGAATTATTGCACCAGTACCCTCCCCCCACCCCCCACTCACCAATGTCGGGCTGCGTGGGGTCGTCGGCGAGGCTCTGCACGTACGAGTTGCCGGCGGGGTCGTCCAAGATGATGGTGACGGCCATCTCGCCCTCCAACACCTTGTTCAGCTTATCTATGAAACTGGAAACGACACGAGACACTCGTCAACATCACGTTTAGTTCTATGAGGTGGCGCATTCAAAATACAGAGCTTCGATTAAGGGTGCCAACCACCAGAACAACAGCACTGCGAAGAGAAGGTACACTCGATACAAACTGTATACTACCAACCCTCTGACCAGCGTGCGGTGGGACAAGGGAGAACCCTACATTTTATATATTTGTACACAAATTGTTTAATCCCAAACGTGACGGATCGTCCACCGCCGGACATCACAGTAAACAATATGTGGTTAATGAACAATATCTTTTATTATTGTGCTAACAGAAAAACGTTCAGTGGTATATTTAATACTATAAATATTATTATCAGTCTAATTAGAAATGAGGCGGTTTTAAAAGAAAAAACAACAAATACAATGCACATACACCGTCGCATATATATGTCGTATATATATAAACCATCGCAGGGGCAGTCTGTAAGGCGAGGTCTGTTCGCACATTATTTATTGGGCGATTCCACTGTTTTCTAGGTTCAAGGGTTACATCTTGGCTGTAAGGCCTGGATTATTGTGAAACGGAAAGTCTCGTGACGGTGTTGCGATGATGGATTTTCTTTGTATTTTTTACTTTGTTCGGTAACCATAGTTAAATATCCAGTCAAAAATTTAAAGATTTCGACACACCCTCTGACACTCAGACAAGTACATTTTCACAAAACAAAAAGAGAGGATCACTTACACGAATTTTCATTGTAAAATCTTGTTTTAGAATATTTATTTTCCTTAAACTTAATTAATAGACTAGTCTTGTAATAAATTCTAAGGGGAGTGGCGCCACGTGCTGAAATACAGGTCATACCTAGTTCGGTAGTGGATGCCGTTCGAATTTTTTTGGCCCTACAATGGGGTACTGTAACCTTTTTTGGCGAGGTTATTCAATATGATCCTGAAGTTACACCGAATATTCTGTTTCTTATAACTTCCTTCAAATTATTAGTTTTCAATACTTATGGGAAAGTAAGGCTGAATGTCTGTAGTACATGTTTATATTAAAGCGTTTTAAAACTATTATTTTAATATTGATTATGTTCCCGAACGAATGATGTACCCAATAGTCTAGTCTGTTTAAACATATGAACAACAATTTCGTAAACGTTTTTCTGAGAATAAAATATAAAAAAATAGAAACATAAAAAAATATAAAGTATAAACCAAAACGGGGGTGTTCAACACCGGGATTAGGATAGGACTGCATTATTTCGACGGTCGATGCCGTGATGCGTCTGAGGGCCGTGACCGAGGAGGCGGTGAGCCGTGGCGGGGCTCTGGACATCGCATCAGGGGGGCAGTCCAGTACAAGGGGTGGCAGGGTACTGACCGCTGCAGACCGCGCGCGCTGAGGCCGGGCGCGTCACCAAGCGCGCCGGGCGAGTGTGCGAGCTGGTCCAGCGTGGCGCGCAGCAGCCCCTCCGCCGTGCTGAAGCGCCCGCCCAGCGCGCGCCCGCCCACCTCCAGCTCCAGCTCGGGGATCTCCATGCTGCACGTCTCCGACTGCCGGAAAATCGACGAAGGTTTTAGTCGGAACGCGACAGCCGTCACCGCCGGCCCATTCCCGACACCCACCCGGTGCTGGCCCAAGAGCGCACCTTAAATCCCCATCCCTCAAAGGTGCGACGGGCAAATAGGCTCTAGAACCCTTTACTGTCAAAGTTAACTCAACGATATCGTCACTCACAGTGCTACATTACACATAACCGCATTGACAAGGGAAAAAACACAAAAAGAAAAACATATAACAAAAAAATATAGTCTAGCTCAAATGTTAATAATTCCTTAAAAACTTTAAAATCGCTTTTAAGATATGAAAAAGTAATATGAATGAACGCATATTTGATTAAATATATATCAATTAAATACAGATATTATCGAGTACTCTGAGCAGTGGTGCGCCACTGACAGCGTGCGGTGTGCGCTTACCTTGAGCACGTCGCGCGAGAAATCCTGTTTACCGTCTACGCGCACCTCGAACCGCACGCCCAGCGCCTCTATGCCGCCCCCCGACTTCACCTGACACACACACACACACACACAAGCTGTTAAAGCAATCCTGACACTTATAGATTTATTTCCTTTAAAAGTTCGTTATCAAAGCGTCTCGTCGTCGTTATAGTTTCGTGGCTCATTAACAACGATCAACACGTCGCGGAGTAAAGCAATCCTAGTCGGGTCAGTATATGATGGGCTATCATTTTTAGCATAAAAAGACCCGTCAGAGGGTCGGGGACTACGTCGAACCGTCAGTCGGATAGTTGGAGCCCTAAACAGTCCAGAGGGATTACCAAGGGGCCCTGACGGCACTCCAACGAGAGGAGAGTTGCCACTCCGTGATCTCAATAGATAAAACATTTGTAGAACAAAACTCTCATTAAACTATACCGACTTCATGAAGTGGACCAAATTGAAATGGGACCACACGGGACTCACCAACTTTTAAATTGAAAAGAATCATCAAAATTGGTCCAACCACTCGAAAGTTCAGAGATAACAAACATAAAATACAATCAAATTGAGAACTTCTTTCTTTTTTTTTAAGTCGGTTAGAAACAAAGATGTATCACCTCGTTGGTGCGGTGTCCGCAGGCGTCACACAGCGTCGCCATGATCACCACCTCCTTGAAGTACGGGATGTCTGCAAGACGACATTGCTTATGTTGAGTACAACACTATATAAAGGCACACGCATTATCCTATGCTAACCGAACCCCGCGGTGTTACCCGCCGTACATCAACAACGGGTAACGCCGCGGGGCACAGCTATTATAAAAAAGTAGCTTAAGTTACTACTTACATCATCAGACATTGAATCTATCAGCCACTGAAACACCAAGCAAAATCGGTCTAGCCGTTCCAGAGATTAGCCGAAACAAACAGACAGACAGTCAAAAATTTGTAAACAATGTTACTTTGGTATATGCACAGTGAATTTTAATCATCATCATCAGCCTATCGCAGTCCACTGCTGGACATAGGCCTCTCCAATTTAATATTACAAAAATACACTCCAATTCCATTAAACATCTAATCCCATTAAACGAGCAATACTTTTATATATGTCTTGCAAACATACATGAGACGGATACAAAGACCACCCAGAATTAGAACAACAATTTGTGGATCACGCAAGGCGTTGCCTCGAGTGAGGTTACAATCCACAACTGTCAAACAAGTGACAAGGACTCACTGGTGAGCTTCATGTTGGTGTTGGCGGGCGCGTTGCATTCGGGGCAGTTGGTGCCGAAGCACAACACCTCGTCCGTGGACATCTGCTCGTAGGAGCCCTGCGACGGGTCCGCGGGGGACAGCAGCGCGGACGGGGGGCCCGTCGTGGGGGACTCCGAAGCCTGCAGGAACAACATATAATATACTGCAACAGTTGGAGCCCTGGGACGGGTCCGCGGGGGACAGCTGTTCATGTTCAGTTCATGAATTGATGGAAATGTGATAAAGCGCATAAGTAGCTCACACACGAGGAACTACGAGTATCTAACACAGCTTGTGGATAGAATTTCTCTGATAATTTTGAGTAACAAAAAATAATTGAAATTGACCTTTAAAATTGTATGTTGTTTAGAAATCTGCTACTAGCAATGAAAAGTATTACACGAAGAATAAGAACCAGAAATATCACAAGAGAATCAGTGTCAAAAATGTGTATTAGCTTATGTAGTTGTTTAGGGGTAGGTTATAGAGACAGCTTCGTCGCGGGGAGTGAATCGTTTAACACACAACACAACACAGTGGGGGTAGCGACTGCCATCGGTACTTTATGGTGAAGTCTGATCTCCGAGAGCCCTCGTAACTCACCTCGTCCTGTTCGAATATCCCGAGCTGTTGGTTCTGCTCGGTGGTGCGTGCGAAGTCCTCCCGGGAGCACCGAGGATCGCGTCGAGGAACCTCGGGGTTCTCCATGAAGCAGTTACCTACGATAACACCTTGGTATTAGTTATATTAAACACCTGAGAGCCTAGTGTGAGATTATTTCACATCAAGTTAATCATCACTGTGATCATCATCACCTACAGCCTTTATCAGCCCACTGCTGGGCGCAGGTCGATCCTCAGAAAGGAGGCTTTGGGCTGCTATACCACAGTGGACAGACTGTTGTCCTGGTAGTTAGTTCCTTCAGTCGGTTCTTACGACACCGATGGACAGGGGTGATAATACTCTCTATTTTAAATCCGTCACCACACGAGGATGGCTTCATTCGAGCCAGTCGCACTGCACGAAAACTCACACTGGGGCATCTGCTCAAACCACAAATGCACAAGGAACAGTGATACTGGCTTTACCCTTGTTTTTCACAGAGTCAGTTAGGTTAGAAAGATCAAATCCTGCCCCCCCCCCCGCCCTCCTTCGCCTTGATTACAGGTTT
>PKRV01001404.1:27383-187754 GCA_003709505.1 Hyphantria cunea
ACTCTGCCCTGCCTGATGGAAAGCATGAGCAGAATCCAAGAGTGGTGGTCACCATCCTCAATGCGAAAAAGAACAATGCAGCATGGTGACCCACACTATGGCGGCCTGGGGGGAAAGGGGATGGTGAGGGGGATAGGGGGCGTTGGATTGGGGTATGGGCCTCCGGTATCATCACTCACTCGATGAAACACAGCGTAAGCGCTGTTTCACATCGGTTTTCTGTGAGGCCGTGGTATCACTCCGGTCGAGCCGGCCCATTCATGCCGAAGCGTGGCTCTCCCTAATGGGTGGACTCAAAGAAGACCCAGTATTTATGTACTTATGTTCAGTTACTGTGACCAACGTGGACGGCCTTTCCTGTGTGTGTACTATAAAAAAACAATCTCCAAGTGCTGCTTTTGATAGGATAAAGTCTTGCTACTTACCGCTGATGTCCTCCAGTTGCAGGGTCCATGGCGTGTGGACAGCCTTGAGAGCCTGCAGCCGCTCGACGAAGGCGTCTATCTGCTGCGCAGCCTCGGGGTGGTCGACGCGCCTCTTCTTCTGGTCCTGGCTGAGGCCGTCGATGGCGCGGCTCAACACACCTTCGACTGTTGTCACCTCTGCGAAACAGTACCACAATGAGAGACTTGCGGAGAATTGATATTGACACTTCTCTTCGAACCTTTCACATACATAAATAAACATACACATAAATATACATACAAAGCTTTACTTATTAAACACAAGCTAGTCTAAAAAACAGAAGACTAAGTTACTCCTTATCATCAGTTAACTGCCAGTGAAAACCGTCAAAATCGGTCTAGCCGTTCCAGAGATTACTTGGAACAAACAGGTTGACAAAAAATTATGAAGTTGCTTTTCAAATGTATTTACCACATATTTACTTTTATGGGCATTTAGTGAAAAGCTGTTAATTTGAAGTAACAAACAGACACTCCAATTTTATTTATTTGTATAGATGAACTCACGCTTAAATATGTTTTTTTGTTAAACCAGTGCAAATTAGCAAACAGGTCATTTGATAGTTGAGTGATTACTAAAACAGTGAAGACAATGATTTGTTTAACATCAGTAGCTGTCGTATGACTCTGATTGTGTCGGCACACATCTGCCTGGAGCATAGCTCTGCCACTGTACTTGTGAGTGCAATCAAATCACATTAAATCAATACATACAATAAAGTCGTAACTGGTCGCTGTCTGCACATGGAAGATATAACGGAAAATTATTATAATGGTTTTACAAACACAATAGAACCCCAACTAATTATTTTAGAAGGCGCTCATAGTCCAGTTGCACTCGGTGATTAGAAACAATCACCGAGGGTAAGCTACGATTTTTTTTTTTTTTTTTATATTTAAGCTGCCAAAATGACTCTGCCTTGCCTGATGGAAAGCATGAGCAGAATCCAAGAGTGGTGGTCACCATCCTCAATGCGAAAAAGAACAATGCAGCATGGTGACCCACACTATGGCGGCCTGGGGGGAAAGGGGATGGTGAGGGGGATAGGGGGCGTTGGATTGGGGTATGGGCCTCCGGTGACGATGGTGCGGTCAGAACCTGGATGGGTGACCGCTGGTAGCATGTTACCATGAGCGTCTCCGTGATTCGGAGGTCACGTTAAGCAGTCGGTCCCGGTTGTTATCATACGATAACAGTCGTGAGGCTTAGTTGGAGGCCTTCGGGCGGCTTAAAAACATCCAACGGCAAGATTTACGTAGCCACAACGTATTCTTGCCAGTCCCCAACCCGCACTTGGCCAGCGTGGGGACGTATGGCCTTATCCCTCTTCTGAGAGGAGACCCGAGCCCAGCAGTGGGACATTATGGGTTGTTGTTGTTGTTGTTTTAATTATTTTTAGAATTTTTGTCTATACATTTGTGTACGCTAGTCACAGAAACGGTTTAACTGCTTTGAATGCAATTTTCACTAATGTATTGCTGATTACTCCACGTTGCATTTAGTGTTTGTTTCATTTCTATTGATTTATAAATAAGAAGTTATCTCAGTTTGAAGAATGATCAAACTGGCAAAGGCCAGTTAAAACTAAAATCTGCTGGTGTTCAATACATACCTCCTTTCTGGCTCTGAGCAGGTATTTCAAAGTCCAATTCAGGTATCTTAACACTAGTGTAATCACTCTTCACCACCTGCCGGTTCAGGTCTGTGGGAGATTCCACCTTCAGTGTCCACCTGAAACCATATTCCTTGTACATTTACCTTTGAACAGCAGATATTGGATCTAACAATGAACACATCGGCTTAGCTATCAACAAGGAAAAATGTTAATATGGGCTTACAGAGGCAGGTTAAGAAAGTTAATAAAAGCAGTAAAATCGAAATATTTCGGACATTTTAACACACAACGCCATCTAGTCCCAAACTAAGCAGAGCTTGTACTAGACAACTGATATTAAAACTTTTTTTTTGTAAATACATACAAATTATACAAATCCAAACTTCGAAACAAATATTTGCAGATCATACAAAGACTTGTCTGACCCCAGGATCAAACCCGAGGCCTCATGCTCAGCAGTTGTGTATGTTACCACTGCGCCACCGAAGCAGTCAGTGAAGATTTGAACATTTGAATTTGACACAGAATACCTTAAAATAGGTTATAAATTTAACTTTTTCATTATGATAATATCTCACCTGACTCCAAGTTCTGCAATGGCTCCTCCAGGCTTTATCTCATTGTTCTCGTACCCGCATTCCTCGCATGAGAAGGACATGATCACAACATTTTTGTAGTGTGGGATACGTGTCAGCAGTAGACGGGTCATACCCTGGAATCAGAGTTTAAATACAAATGAGGAATCAATATGTAGAAACAAAAAACATAAGATGTCAGTAGTTTGGTAATTGAAAATTAATAGCTTTTCACTTCATGATTATGAAAGTAATTATAGTAATCTCATCAATAAAAGTAATTTTCAAATGTTTTGTCTATATTTCTGTTTGTTCACTGTAATCTCTGTACGGCTGGACCGATTTTGACAGGACTTTCGCAAGCAGATGATATAAGGAGTAACTTAGAACTCTGTGTGTGGTGTGTGGACCTTGTGTTACCCAAGGCTATTGGTTTGTAGTACTGTTGATATATAGTACTGGTAGTATACAATATTAATTGACATTTGTGTACACACACAAACACACACGAAGTTATGAGGGCTCAAAGAGAAGGTTTTCAGTTTCCTCGTAATTGAGGGACTTTAGCCACGAAGTAATAACTGTTTTACATTTGTATTTGGTAAGCTGGTAAATTGAGTTTGTTTTGTTAATTTTGTTGTACAAATATCCACCCAGAAATCCATAGAACTTTTGAGAGAAGGCAGTAGACCATTGCTTTGCGTTGTGTGAACAAATTTTATACTTGAACCTTTTGTTTGTATGTGAAGGATCGTATTTTAGTGATGAATGATGCTTTAGAGTAACTATTAGGATATATAGTTGGCGAACTGTTAGGACATCAGCTTTAAAATAAAGTTCTTTAGTATGGAAAAGGAAAGGTAGGAAGTGACCAACCTTCAGGACAGCCCTCTGAGCTCTTTCCAGCTTCAACATAGCCGTTCTGCGTGCACCACCCCAAACAGTTATACAATATGATAGGATAGGCTCACATAGTGTTTGGTAAACCAACTTTATTAAATTTCTGTCAGCAATATGTCTCAGGTTTTTAAAAACAAAAATCAACTTTCGGACTCTTGATGACTGCAGATCTATGTGGCAATTAAAACTCAACCTACTATCAATCATAACACCAAGGTACTTGATAACTAAACCATAAGTTAGGTGCTTACACAAGCAAGAAGAGCGATCAAAAGAGCACGAATGGGCCAAAATTGAATAATTGCTCAGGTCTGCAGTAGCTGTATTTCTCATCATAAATGGTAAGAATTTGGTCTTCTCGACATTTAGTGTAAGTCCATTGGCATTTAGCCATGATAACACCTGATTGAAGCCCAACTGTGCTGTGTGAAAAGTGTCGCTCCATGAATCTCCGCTGAAAACCAATACGGCATCATCAGCGAAGGTTACAATTTTGCCGTTCTTAATTTGGAGGTTGCACAGATCGTTGATAAATGAGAGGAATAGCGTAGGCCCAATGACAGATCCCTGGGGCACACCCCATTCAACCCGAAGGTCACCACTAGTGACTCCACCAATTCTAACACCCTGCGATCTGCCGGTAAGGTAACTTTTAAGCAGATTAAGTTGAGTGCCACAAATACCCATTCAATCGAGTTTGTTTAGTAACAGTGGAACAGAATAGATAATTTGGATTTGCAGAGAACTAGAGCTCTTAATTCACCCTGGACTATGATTTTTGGGGTATGGGCTTTGGGTATCCTCACTCAATTGGTGAAATACAGTGCAAGTACTGTTTCACACCGATTTATCAAACCAAATATCACATAAACAAATACTCAAGTGTTTCACTTTTGTTTAGGACAAACATCAGAAGAAAATTCAATAAGATATATTGTCTGATATGTGTTACAATGAGACAGAAGACCATTGTGAGATAAGTGTCCAGGTATCCATTCTTAATTTGCAAATAGTTTGAGTGTCAATAGACGGTGTGGTCAGTACTTTCTGAATCACACTTACATTTGTATCCGATACGGATATTTAAACTTGTCGAACATTTCCACATGGACGATTCCACACCCAATAAACATTAAGTACTGTATTCTAGTGTTATATTGCGGATCACACCTGGCAGACCCTTGCGAGTCTGTAATATGACGGGCCGTTTGTGTTAAACGAACTTAAGTACATAAATAGTACAGTATACATGAATGAGTACAGAACTTGATAATATGTTCTAAATGAATGAAACAATATAACCTCAAGGTAAAAGTAACTCCGAATATGCCGCCTATAGCAAATATTTTAAGGAGGCCTCATTCTAGTATAATGTTCCTCGCTGTCCAGACACAATCAATATTGTCAGTAACAGGTGGACTACTGAAAATTGCGAACAAATCTCGAGCGTGCAGTGTTTACGTACATTTGAGTAGCAGTTCATACATAGCGACTCTATCTCGGTCACTTCAGGGTCCGCTTCCTCCACGTTCAGGTCCTCGAACATCGGCTTCTGTTCTACGCTACACATTTTAATTCTAAACAATTAAACTTTAAAATTTTCCGGGAGCGAAGTTCTGATATAACGTTTAGTCCAATCTGACACACAGTGAACTGCAGTCTATACTTCACGCCCACGCAACCTCGCATATCTTTGACAGATTTGACATTAATGACTTTTTTATCTTAGATTCGAATCTTAGAGCGTAGCCATAATAATCCACTATATTGCTCATAGGCATCTAAAATCGACGTATCGAACGTATCGACTGCACTATATTTATATAAATTATTCCTCTTGAACTTTTTACTTTGCTTCGTTGATCGTTACCTATTATATTAACTATTCAGAAATAGTTTTCTTTGAATACATTTTTCATTTCCAACGCCTGTTTATATTTTTATATTTTAATAATTTAGTAATACAGTATAATAATATAGTATATTTTTAGGAATTCTGAAGCAGTACACAATTACTAGCCTACATCACTTTAACTGAAGGATAAAAAACTAATAGAATTAAAAAAAGATCCAACAAACAAGATATTGAAATTAGAATACACGAAACTACGTAATAAATGTAACAAAACTGTAAAAAGATCTCGGAACCAATTTTACAAAAGAGAAATCAATACTTACAGCGGCAATCCAAAAAAAACTGTGGGAAATATTAAATGAAATGACAGGCCGACTTAAGTTCTCCATAGATAGCACAATTGTAAAAGCCTTTGCACAGCAAAATTATTGTTGTAAAACTATAGCTAATAACTTTGCTAAAGAATTTGAAGACACCGTAAAAAACATAGTACCTAAATGTAAAACCGCCCTACTCAACCCTAATTCCTATCTCAAAGAGGCAAACGTTTCCATATTGTTGAAAAAGCTCACACAAACGGACATTCTTAAAATTATTAAAAACATTAAAATGAATAAATCTCCAGGAATAGACAAAATCAAACCAACAGATATTAAAACAATTTCAGAAACACTTTCCTATGCAATTGCAAAATTAATTAAGGAAAGTATAAATAAGAAATCATACCCTAACGAACTTAAAGTTGGAATAGTCAGGCCAATATATAAAAAAGGACCACGTAACGAATACAGCAACTATAGGCCTATTACTATATTACCCATAATTGACAAAATAGTAGAAAAATATATTTGTAATGAAATTCATAATTTTTATAGACAACATCAGATAATATCACAGAACCAATTCGGTTTCCAGCCTAAAAAGAGTACAACACAATTACTCTCCAGTTTTACAGATTATATAAATAGCAGACTTGATGAAAAAAAAACATGTTCTCATGGTCTTTATCGATTACAGCAAAGCGTTTGACACGTTGAGACAATACACGCTGTTACAAAAATTAGAATGCAGCGGCATTCGCGGTCCCCCTTTTGCTTTGTGTGCAGACTACTTAAAAAATCGATCCTATCACGTCAAAATAAAGGAGGCAATGAGTGACCAGGTTAAAGTTACGGAAGGAACGGCGCAAGGATCGGTATTAGGCCCTCTACATTATCTTGCCTATGTGAATGACATGACCAATGTCATTCAAAATTGTGTCGTTTACCAGTATGCTGATGATACGTGTCTCATTTCGGCTGATAGTGATATATTGATAGCTATGAGCCGACTACAAACAGATTTCACACTTCTTACAAAGTGGTCTCATGATGTAGGGCTGGTTTTGAATGCACAGAAGACTAATCTGCTTCATGTGTCATCAGCATATAATAGGGTGCTAACTGATGATGACATTCAATTGGTTGCGCATGATCACGACTGTATGCACGGTAGAAAAACTCAGTGTAACTGCGAATGCATTCATAAAGTTTGTGAAATCTCGTACTTGGGAGTAACAATCGACAATAGGTTCAATTGGGGGGCTCATATTGATACTGTGTGTGATAAGCTACGCACCATTTTGGCAAAGGTCTGTATACTTAAGTATAAAATACCTTTCGCTATTTTACTATGGGCTTAGTAGTTACGGACGTACGTTTCAATCATATTTGAATAAAATATATTTCTTACAACTTCGTTTGTTAAAGTCTATTGTACCTAGGAAAATTCAAAAGCAATTTAACTATAGTGATGAAAAATTATTTAAATTTTGTAAAGTGATTCCAGTTCATGAGAGGGTGAAAATGGTGCTCACCATAGAAAACTATTATAAATTCAATTGTAACCTAATTAAACACCCAGTCACAACACGCCAAATGGCAAATAAAATGCTGACAGCCAAAACAGCCAATAATTACTACGGCAAGCGAACTACTGACTACCTCTTACCAAGACTTATAAATGAAATACCAGTAGTAACAACAAATAAAATTAATTCATCTAACCTAAAAAGAATAGTCAAAAGTATCTACTTACCCAAAGCAAACAGTAATGTAACAGAAGCCTATAAATAAAACATCTAACATAAACCATAATATAATAAATATAATAATTACTATACAAAAAAAAAACTCATAATAGTTACCAATCATACTGTATAGACCCTGCGCCTCGTAACATTAGGTAAAAATATTAGCTTCATCGTACGTAAACAAATGTACCGGTTGCTAGAAATATTTGTTCACCTACCTACCCTGAGTCTATTAATTATTGTAGTGCTACCAACAATTTTGTATAATTCATATATTTACCTGATTTTTTGTTCTTATTGTGCATGTAGTAATTAAAGTAAAAAAAAAATGAAATGAGGATTGTACACTCACACCCAAGATAAACCACTACAGGTTTGATGGGTGTTTTATGTCTGTTATTGTATGTTGTTATTCTATTTAAAATAAATTAAAAAAAAAAACTGGCAGCTAACAATTAGTTATTCTCAATGCTGGTTAAATATAGTTATTTATGTGGAGATTACATTCTTTTGTGATCAGAGGCCTATGAAAACTACATTTGAATTTATATTTTGCTTTATTTTAATAATTGACCCTAGAGACAATATATTGTTTTCGCAACCATAGTGGTGTTAAAACAAACAAAATCGAAGTGTAGTCAACTGAAGCTTCAATCGCTTACACGGAACGGTGCTACTACAATCCTCGTGTCCCTCTGTCAACCAAAGTGACTTAAAAAACGACTTCAGCACATCTAACGAATCTAACCAAGTTACGTGCCAGTCTCTGTACAAGTCTGAGGCCTTTCTAAAGGCGTGTCTCCAGCGCCAAATTATATTTACCCCTTTTATATTCTGTTCAAAACCGTGCGCAGCACATTCGTGTAGTTGATCGTATATGAAGAGATGCTATGAATCAAGACATCAGTGTCTATCAAGTTTGTGACCCGCAGGCACACAAAGTTTTGAACAATTAAAAATAATTTAAAATTTCAAAAGATATTTTAAATGGCTGTGCAGTAAAATGGTATAGCAAATCATTTAAGACATCTAATTTCCAAAAAGATGGCATAATATTTCATCGGTAAGTACACCGCATTTTATTACGTTACCGTATTTCAAATACACCGGACTTCAACTTATAATGGAGACGTAATGATGCAATGTAAAAATAATTATGCACCCGTTGATATCTTTTTGAAATGTCCCTTTCAAATCAATATTAATATTAGGAAAAACCGCAGAAGACTGTTTTTTTCCGCTATACCTACTCTGTACTTGCCAGTTTTGGTATGGACTTTGATACTTAAAAAAATTGTATACTAATGAAGTCACATTAAAAATTTAAAGTCATATACGGTGTATTAATTAATTATATTACTTTTAGGCATCCACTCTACCTTAGATGCAAATATTGTACCTAAAAATATGAGAACTCCTGTAAACAACACACCTTCTGAAAATGCGGCATAGTTATAATAAAAATTAATGATATCATTATAATTTGCATTATAAAGGATTATTGTAACAATTCTGTTAAAATAAACAAGTATTTTTTTCAGATTACTAATTCTGGCACTGGCAAGAAATGCGGGAGGGTTGCTGTTTCCGTTTAACGCAATTATCAAAATTTGCAGACGATCTGAACGAGTCATACGAAGCAATCAGTCAATTGATTCAACCCCAGGTTGTAAAATATTTAACAAAGCCAAAAAAAGTTTCATGATATTATGATGATGGTGAAGATATGTTTTCTCAAATTAAATGTCACCAATTTGATCATGAAAATTGTAATCATGTAATTGACTTAACCAAAAGTGTCGTGGATAAATAATAGACGTAAGACTGCTCTGGCATACAGGTAGGTAGATCCTTAAAATTATGTAAGACGAATTTTTACTAAGCTAATCCATTTTTAAAAATCAATGAAATTTTCGTAACTAGATTATTTCTTTTACAAATTTTTCTTTTTCTGATATACAATTAAGAAAAATTGATCAATATATTTGTTTATAAATAATAACCAAAAAATATCGACTACACAGGTTCAACCAAATTTATCGATCAACATCCTTTCCCTGTCCCATCACTATGGTTCGGTGCAGCATAAGTTTATCCTTGAACTATCCAATCACTCAATCACAGCATATTAAACTCGTCTCCCGCATTGATGCGTGCACACTTCAAAATTATGTGAAATCGAAACAAATATTTAACTATGCGGTATCTATAGGGGGTAATATGTGCAAGTTTGCTTGTTTGAGCTAACAAAACACTTACCACGCTTAACACGCCCATATTTTGTTCGATATTTGATAACAGATGTTAGAAAAAAAAACTTTAAGAAAATCTGTGCTTAAGGCAAAGAAAGTAGCCAAAAATGTTTTGCCTAAAACAAATATGATTGTCGTTATTGATTTTCAAGAAAAATAGAACCACCCTTTGGACTTTGGAGTCAAAGTAGGTAGTTCTAGTTGCTTGGAAACAAGGTGGCAATGGCTATTGGTAGGTTAAATTGTGTACAACTGTGCTTAATTTAAACTGCACTATATATTTCTTTCAATAGATTCTCTGTCATAGACAAACTTGAGTCTTAATAATTATAATATGAATGGTGCTAGAACGTATTTGGTATTTTTGTTTTGTCTCACTGCATCTATTTATAATATGCATATATTGAAATAGGTACGTATGTAATATATGTACTCGTGTTGAAAAATTTACATTACAAGTTCTAATTATTACAAGATGTAAAATAAACAGATTATATTGTGTGGGGAGAAATATATAAGTACCAGTTTTAAGTAATTACCGAAGAACGTTAAGCACGACCTTCATTTACTGACACGGAAAGAGGTACGCCACATCGCCACGTGCCATAAGTTAAGCAATAAATAGGCTAATAGCTACCCGAAGGTTAAGACACCCTGCCGGCTGCCTGTGTCATATCGAGTCCATGATGTCATTCAACAATATAAACATAACCTTCGTTCGACGGCTGTTACGTCATTATGCTATTTTAATCGAACCTGTAACGTTGAAACCCGACTCAATGAAATATCACATCATCTCTCGTTGAGTTCCTTCATCATACGCATGTTTAAATTAGCTGTATTACTTTGTTATATTCTGGTGGAATAATCCGACCATTTGTAATGTCAGTATTCTTATACTGCTGAGGAAGACGAGTGACGACCACTTCAATAAAAGGAGTAATATCAAAGCGTTCCCGCCTTGCCGAATATTTTTGAAACAAACTAGTCAATAGAGAATCTCTTTAGGAGAAGCAAGTGTTTTTTTAGTAAATAAAAATTTTTAGCGTGATATTGTGCTAGTCGATTTATTTTAAGGATTTTATATAACATTTCAATTTAACTGTGAGTATTTTACTTCTACTATTACTATTTTGAACAACCTGCTCCTGTGCACTTGATTTTTTGATTAGTTACCTACCTAATAAAGTCTATTAGTTTTTTCTTATTTGTATAATCGATTTGGACATGTATCTTAATATGACATCATTACAATACAATTACCCACAGGTGTAGTCTAAAGCGAAGGTTAAAAAGTAATAGGTACCAATTTAGATACTATTATATTTGGTGCGCTAGGCGTTAGTAGCGCGGTGTAGTCTGGTCTGGATCGTGTAGGTATGCCACTTCGCAGGTACATATTTTTGGAACTTTATACAGTTTTTCAAACACGATTTTTGGAACACTGTTCTGTACAAACAAAACTATATTCTTCAAGTTTTGGAGCGATGAGGCATCTGTTTGTAACTATCGTCTATGTATACACGTAGTTTGCATTATTATTGTCATTCCGAGTTAATCTAGGTATGACACCAGAAGTTGAGTACGTACCGGAACTCTTCACAGGCGTCTAGTAACCTCTCCAGTTTTGGCTCCAATGAGATTCGTCAATTCGTTTTGACGAAACTCATATGTTTACTCAATTTATTTCAATTTTTTTTGGAAAATTATTTCAATGATTAGTCTTTTAATCGAATTGTTTATATTTATAGTCAAGATTGATTCAATATAACCCAATACAAACGGTTTCCTCTGGGTAAATACGGTACTTTATTAGGTGGTAGAGCAACATTGATGTCAGTACGAATGCTGTCATTAGGTCGGTCTTCTGTGGGAAAGTAGTACCGGCCCGGTCGAGCCGGCCCAACCGTGCTGAAATCAGTGTTAGCCAAATAACTGAATAACAATAGAGGGGACCTGAACCGTACAGATATCACCCAATGCCGGTTATAAATTCTTTTTACCGTTTGAGAAAAGAGGTTATGGAAAAGAGTTCTGATTTAAATATCAAGTTATACATATACTGCTGATAGGCTAGCGGCTGTGCGCATTTCAATATTATTCTCCAATTCTAGTACCTAATTGGTTCATAGCTCGTTTTAAACGTTAAGCTAAACCTACTTTTGTCTAAGCTTGTTAAGTACTTTACCCGTTTGCCTGCCCTAACTACTCGACAACTTCCAAAGGTGTCCCAACTAAACTATTGCGCCTCCTAAACTTACTTCTAACGTGACTTGTGACGTCATGGCATTTATTTACAGATACACTTAACTTTTAGTTATTACTAAGTATTCATTTTCCGAACATTGAGATTTAAAAATGTTGAACAGACATAAAAATTCGGGACACAGAGAGATAAAACTATAAAATAATTTACGTGTAAATAACTTTATTTTAATGTGCCAAACATACATAAATACAAGTTTTAAGTAATTTTATTTTTGTCCAAATTTATTAAAATTTTCTTCAAAACTTCTTTAGACGCGTTGAGCACTTTTTGGGTGCACATAAGTCGTGTACCTCGCGTCGCCGTCACCGCACGCTTCCCAAGAGCTACATGTAGGTATACTGTGTACATATGTACACAGGCATTCCTCTGAGGGTTATTAGTATACATTATACATGTCACAAAGCTTACACTTCTATCGGCAGCGCCCACAGACTTCCCTGCATTTTTTATCTGTGCTACATTTATAGAAAACAATACGCAAGCCCTTATGACTCCTTTCCGAAGTCACTTGAAGCTTCGGTGTGGACATCACAGATGGTAGCCACTGACAGTAAAATTGTCATGAAGAAATCCCAAACGATACGACAGTGGCTTCGTTTCGTCACGGCTCTAAATGCGGGACTCCTCGCACTAGACTCGTGACGGTCACTACACTGTTATAGATCCACTGTCATCGCAATCCTTACGAGTAAATCTTACAAGTGTCATAGACGCGATGTATCTTCATCGACCTTTAATAGCCCACAGCTGAACATAGATATCTCTTTCGAAAAAAGATTTGGCCTATTATACGTTGTATAAATGTTTGAAACACAATCCCTCTTAAACGTCTGAATGGAATTACGTAAAATTTAGCATAAATATTGTTTACAGTCAGGAAAACATATAGATTTTGTACTTGTTTTTATACCCCGACACAAAAAGAGGGTGTTATAAGTTTCACGTCACGCAAGATGTCTGTGCGTATCTGTTTGTGGCATCTTAGCTCTCAAACAGAAAGACCGATTTCGATGCGAGTTTATTCAATTAAAATCCAGTTTCCTTGCGGTGGTTCTTAGCTATGTTTGGTTAATATCGGTCCAGTAGTGCAAGAGTATCAGCTCTTTTCCAACATGATGTAAGGCATTTTTGGCGCAAGATTACCGAATTAAGTGCTTGCTTAGGGAGTTTTTAATTATTTTAATTTAGCTAGTTTTATTTGAAGCTTTGATTTACAAAACATCACTATCGCAGTCCGGAACTAAATTCTAGCCTCTACAGAAAAGACGAGGGGATCAATGCTGTGTCATTCGCGGTTATACAACCAAAGTTTCGGAACATAATCTATCAAATATAAAAAGTATCATTCAAATCAGAATGATGGTTTCAGAGATAAGCGCGTCTATACAGACAAACAACTGTTCACCTTCAATATACATATTAGTATATAATATAAAGAATTCACTTCCAGATGATTACCTAATAGTCCGACCTCCGTGGGGTGACGTCACATCCAGTTTAAACATTACTATACAAACAAATTACCTCAGAAATCATTTTAATGTATAATATCAATGGCGACCAACTAAACAAATATTGGCCGTATACAAATGCCTTTGACTACACGTTTTGGCCTAGTATATATGTATGTATATATGTATATATAGATTCACACATTGTTGTCCTGAGTCTGGGTGTTCTCGGTGGCCATTTCCATAAAGAAGTTCCGTCTTTCAAAAATAAAAATGTCAAATTCGATCCGAGTCGAAAAGTCGAAGTCGAAAAGTCGAAATGTGATAACTGAACAGGCATACATATTGCTCTGACGCTCCGCTCATGTCCAGGTGGTTATACATCCACACTAATTAATATTTATAATTGTAACACCAGGTTAAGTCATTGTCTAACTAGCAAAATTATGGATGTATTAATAAGACCGAAATAAATGATTTGAAATGCAAAGTTATACAAATTTAGCCTGGTTAGTACAAGTAACACATACAAAGTACTGCGTACTTTGGAGAGCGCGAAGCCGTAAGCCCCGGGCGTTATGCGAACATTTTTGACAATCGTTACGGTTCGTTGGAGCGCTACTAAGAGCAGTCTATCTACAGAACTTCGATATCGCCTCGTACTTGTGTTGTGGTGCTCTGATCAGTTCAGCCTAGCGTAGTAGTGTTGAAGCCAACGAAATGTACTTTAATAAAGGCTCAGCAATTATCGAAATGTAATGTAAAATCTTATGTGTTTGTAGTTTTAATAACAATACTATCAGTGGAGGTGATTCGACCTACGCATATGTGATGAACTGGCCTGCCCCCTTAGCAATATTGCAAATATTTCACGTATATTCTTTTCCTACAATCGCTAACGTTTATATTCTCTTGTATTATTGGTTAATATTTTGTTTTGACCACGCGACTCAGCGTAGAGATGACGTCATTCCTATATATCTGTTAGTTTACTGCACATATATATATATATATATGTTGTGAGTTTATGTGGTTTCATGTATGTTTGTAAAGTCCCCAGCTACACATGATTAGCCAAAAAGAAACGAAAAAACAAGGAAAATTATTTAAAAAGATATCATGACTGAGTCAGTATGTCATCTTTAAAATAAACATAACGAAATAAAAAATATTCGCAGTTGGGTGTTTTCTTTTTAATAATCTATAGCTGGTTTTGTTTTTTTTTAATTTTGATGTACCCAGTGTCACTCTCACGACTAAAACGAATCTATTGACGCCACTCACATAATATTACGACAAACTGTTTAAAAGGGCGTGCTAAAGAAATATACAAACATTCATACATACAAACATTCATACATACACTCAAAAAACATAACCAAGGAGGGTTATGTCGTGTCGTAGTCGGGTCAAATGAAAATTTTCAACAACGATCGCAGAATGTCAACGTGGCTAGAGGGCTGATGGTCGAGAAGTTAGCTATTTAGATTCTAAACTCAATCGGTCTGATACCGCGGCCTCCCCCTCTCTGCCCTCCCCTGAACCTGAAGAGGACTCGGCAACGCACTTTTATTCTTGAATTACAGATTTATATAGCGGTTTTAGTCACCCAGGTGACGAGCCTGGTCTTCTGCCAGAAAGAGAACAAGTGGGATTGCTTTGTTCAAACTAACAAAAGTGAATGACCGACGACTATCATTACGCACAGACGGACAATATTTGTACAAATGTAGTATTAAACCTCTTTACAAACATGTGTTATCAGAAAATACCTATCCTTTGTAGACTGTCGCCGAATTGTTACACATATGCTTGAAGAATGTATAATTACGAATATTTAAATTGTATGCTTTGTACCGAGTTAGTTTAGCGGAATACGGTCTTCAGAAATTATAATAATACACTTGAAACAGATAGAACCTGTGCTATCTTAACTATACTGAAATGCGAAAGTTTGTGAGTATGTATGTTTATAACTCTTTCACAAGAAACTACTAAACGGATTTAATTGAAACTTTACAATCATATAGCTTATACATCACAATAACATATAGAGTACTATATACCTATCTACCACGATAATCAACATACAAACGGTCAGAGCCGCAGCAAAAAATTAAGACTTATGAAATGCGAAAATCAATGTTTGCTGTTTGTATTTAATGCGATAGGAAATTATCACGCAGATTGTAATATTTGGTAAGATGATGTAGAGCCTACCGCGTGGGTTCCTGGTTCTGGGGCTAATTCTAATAATAAATGTTCGGTTACTATTCATTTCCGATCAACTTTCTATCTTGCAGATATCGTACAACATATATTTTAAACCCGAATTATTAATGAGTTGAGGAGCATTTATCCGAAGGCAGGAATAGCGATTTGATGAATGATCGCTGTTCACTCTGAATTAAAATCAACTTCTGCGTAACGTATCTATTCACTAAAGAAAACTTAACAATGACTTCGTTTGGAAACCACATTTAAATTATTCCAGTTTGAACAAAGCCGCCATTTTGAATATTTTTGACATTACATTTTCGCGCGATTTTCGTCGATGACGCCCGCCTGAGGTTAATTTGTTACTTTAATGTAAATTTATTCGTGGTGATGTAACGAAGTAACAAAAAATCGTGCTTAGGCGTTTAGAGTGTGTTGCAAGCAGCGTGACGATTTGTGGTTTATATATAATGTACATGATTAATGACCTTGGCGACGCATATATAGGCCGCTGGCCTCGATATCTGCGCTGTCGTCGACCCGGCCATCTCCACGAGCTTCAAAGTGGGTCGCACAGCGCTGGATTCGGGATTATATTATTTTTTAATTTAGATCAGAGTAGACATATTACATGACGAGGCGCTCATAGCCCAGTTGCACTCGGTCATTAGAAACAATCATCGAGGGTAAGCAACGATGGCGCGGTCAGTACCTGGATGGGTGACCGCTGGTGGCATGTTACCGTGAGCGTCTCCGTGATTCGGAGGTCACGTTAAGCAGTCGGTCCCGGTTGTTATCATACGATAACAGTCGTGAAGCTTAGTTGGAGGCCTTCGGGCGGCTTAAAAACATCCAACGGCAAGATTTACGTAGCCACAGTGTATTCCTGCCAGTCCCCAACCCACACTTGGCCAGCGTGGGGACGTATGGCCTTAACCCTCTCCTGAGAGGAGACCCGAGCCCAGCAGTGGGACATTATGGGTTGCTGTTTGTTTGTTTAGACATATTACATGAATCGTAGATTTGCTCAATTTGTTATTTCCATCAGGAAGAGCAGTTTGTAACTGCAGAGTCATTTTGGCAGCTAAGATATAAAAACAATTGTCAAATTGGTCAGGGACATTGTCATAGACTTGTTTTTTAGAAAAAAATGTTCCCGGAAGCCGAAAGCTGTAATAGAAACAGATTTATAATATTTTTACTGAAAAAAAGTATAGTAATTAAAAAAAAGTGTACTTTTCCAGAGCTCTTGTCTATAGTAGTAGATATGAAATCTGACAATTTCACTTCTGTGGCAACTAATCATTTATTTTAAATCCTACAGGTCATCTCAATATTACGGGCTAATTGAAGTTTTATTTTGAACTACCTAAACCCCACGGTGTACCCCAGCTTACGGTTCTTACTGCGGGAAACGCCGCGGGGCGAAGCTAGTCTAATATAAGTAGCCTAAGTAACTCCTTATATCATCAGCTAATTTGTCGGAACAAACAGACAGACAGACAAAAATTGTATTGTAAAATAAAAATGTTATTTTGGTATATGTATATTTAGTAAAAAGCGGTTATTTGAATACAAACGGACACTCCAATTTTATTTAATTGTATAGATAACAATCCTTAATGGTTTCAAGAAAATTATCGAAAATCGCAATCAAACAATTATTCTGATCCTATACAAAGTAATTTAGCTGTTCAAGCGGGTCAGGGTCGATATCTAGAAGGTCTTGTGAGGAAGCTTCTATTGGGTCAAGGACAAAGCTCGCAGTAGTTTTGAACACATTTGTACAAGTTTCGAAGATCAATAGCTATCTCGTACTTAGACTTACAGCATGACATGAGTATATAGTAGTAAGCGAATACCGCCGCTTATGGACATAGGCGTCACAAGTGTGTTGCCGACCTTTGGGGGATGGGGAAAGGTTGGGTTATGGGCTTCTGGTATCCTCCGGATGGCGTAAGGAAGCGGTTCCCGGATCTCTCCCGCCTCAGGCGCAGAGTGGCACACCGTGTGGTTTCAGTCGGTTCGATTCCGACATACCGCCCCGCCGCAAACCCCGGTGGGATGTAGTCCCGAGGTTACGAGGTAAAAAAGAAAGAAAAAGTGCTTCTGGTATCCTCACTCACTCGGAGGAACACAAGGCCGTGGTATTACTCCGCTCGAGACGGCCATGCATGCCGAAGCGTGGCTCTCCCACGGTTTAGCAACGGTGTTTCGTCTCCAAATAAACGTAGGGATTATTCGGCACTTCCTGTAGAAGTGCGATCCAAATTCGTTGGTATTGCTACCCGAGAGCTGATTTGTTAATTTTATTCATAAATAATAGATGCATCGCTGGCAAATATAGCTCACTTATAATTCCTCACATATAACTGTCCAGGCAAAAGTAAACCCATCTTCATCGAGGAATCCAGTCTTTCTGAACACACTTTTGAATTAATCAGCCAATGGTCTCTTTTTATATCACTTTGATAAAACGACAGTAAGGCCTACGACATGACTTGGATGGTCCAGGTTAGGCACGCTTTCTATTCGACAGTAATCCGAAATCACATAATCCTAATTCTCCTAGAATAGAATTGGTTTTAGGTCTCAAAAAATCCTGCCACCTGTTTCCCTCGGAAGCCGGATATCTGAAAAGATTTGACATCTCATCACAAAAAACAGACGGAATATGTCTAAAAGTAACTCAATTAAAGAATGAAGAGATAGTAGTTTTACAGTCGAGGGAATGCAAAGGAACACTTGATCCACTAAATCTGATTTGATGCTCATAATATACGAAATGTTTAAAGGACTACACGGTTGGTCTAGTGGTTTCAGTGGTCGCCACACCGCTTCCTACTGCGCCAAGTGTTGTGGGTTCAAATCCTACATGGGACAATACTTTATGTGATCCATAAATTGTTGTTCTAAGTCTGGGTGTACTTTGTGTCCGCTTCATGTATGTTTGTAAAGATCCCCGTGACACAGGAATGTATATTCCTAATGCGGGAGTCGTCTTTTTAAAATAAAAAAAAGGTGCTATTTATGTAAATATTAGCCGAGCCGTGTCCACTTCGTTGGGCATTAACCGCCTGCTTCTCTTCGACTTGATTTACAAATACCATTATTACTATTTTTTTGTTCAATTATAATAAAATATGGCCTAGGTCACTCCTGAATAGTGTCGCTTTCTGTGTGTGAATGAATTTTCAGGATCGGACCAGTTCTTCCGAAGATTACCCTATAAACATACAAGCAAAGTTAGAAACTTTACCTCTTTATAATATTAGTATAGATGTGTTTCATTAAGTGGGAGTGGACCACTGACCTCCAACACCAAATTTTTATAACGAAGTGACGCGGACATGTTTATATGAACCTTCAGCGATGAAGTCATGTTTAAATTGAGTTCTTGATATGACGCGAAAATGACGCTAAGGAACACATATCCATTAGCTACAAATACATGATGAAGTTAGCTGAGCCACGCAACCTCGTCTGTGTCTCCTATGGCGCTATGTTATAACAGCTTGAACAATTTAAACCTTATAAAATAATAATGGTTTTTTAAGTCAGTTGAAAATGGTTATAGAGAGCCAACTTTAAAAGGTAGACATATGCTGTTGCGGATACTTTTAAAGAGGCACTCGCCTTCAACGTGGAGAACCACGCTTCAGCACGAATGGGCCGGCTCGACCGGAGTGATACCACGGCCTCCATAACACCGATGTGAAAAATTCGCACAAAAATTGCAGCATAAACAATACTAAACTATTGATTGCGTTGGCTTATAAGTTTGAATTTTCACAGCTAAAATAAAATAAAATTTATTTTGTAACCAAGAAAATAACAAAACACTTAACAGGATATTGTTGATAATGGCTGCTATAGCCAAAAAATGCTTCCTGTATATAATACTAAAATTACAATAAAAACAATTTTTTTAACAAAACTACAACTGCATGGGTACATAAGAGTGTAGGTGTTTATTTGTTGTGTATGCATGCATATTTGTGCGTGTGTATGTATGCTGCGTGTGTACGTGCGTGTGTGCGCGTGCATGCTTGTGTTATTGTGTATATGTATGCGGATATACGTGCGTGCAATGCGTGTGTGAGTGTATGTGGGCCAGGGGGTCAGGAGGGTGATATGACGGTAAATATGTAGATGTATGACGTTTAGTACGTATGTATAATTAATCGGGCTAAGGCCCGTACTCCCGCAGGCATTGTTTACAATGTCGTTAATGCCCACATTGTGCGCGGGAGTTTACGGCGAAGATTCGCTATGTGAGCCATCTCCGCTGGCATCGGCGGAGATTTGAGTAGGAGTGGAAGAGGTCGCCATGGCCGAAGTCGGTCGGAGGGTTATTATTATTTATTATTATAATTGATCAATTCACAAATTGGATTCGTGCTATAAGACTTTCAGTCTCGTTATAGTTTAGGCCGAGTAACCACTGAGTTATCCGGTATTTACATTCATGCAACACACAAGTGTATATCCGAGTATGCCGTTTTTTATTCACCAAATTTGAGCAAAATAATAATAATTTATTTTCGATAACTAATCTACAGAACGACAGAACTCCACATCACACACTTTATCTTTTCTTCTTTTATTGGGATTGAGCTTATATTTTAATTCGGAGTGTTTGCGTAAGATGATATTTAAGTGGTGTATATTTGGCTCACCGTGAGTACCTTCAATTCATTATACATGTCGACAGTAGGATAGAGGATCGGTTTACAGGACAAACCTTCAGTACTCCTCTTTGAGCTCTTTCTATAGCAAGAAGCTTATATTTGTCACTACCACCCCAGGCGCTTATACAATACGATAAAACTGACTAGGAAAAGGAGTAAACTCGTATACAATTTTAATGTACACAACATATGTTTCCTAATTGTGCTAGTGGTAGTTTTTAAATGTACTTTCCGGGATAAATGGCTGTCAATCCAAACACAAAGCTTTAGTTAAATTTGTAATTTGAAGACAGGAGCAATTTAGTCTTGAGCACAGAAATAGTTATGAGCTCTCAAAATTACTTCAGCAACATAAAGCAACAACATTTGTATTCTCCACGTTCAAGGATAAAAGGTTTTAATTTAGCCAAGTGGTTAGTACCGTGTTGTCAATCCGTTACCGATCCGATACCGTTGTTCTCAATCGGTATTGTGCGCTAGTGCGCACAATGCCGATTGAGAACAACGAGCCGTTTCTGACCAGGTTCCACCATGCTCCAAGAGAGCGGTATCATCAATGTATGATCTTGCAGTTTGGCAACACAAGTTTGCAAAGGTCATTCAGGTATATTAAAAATAGAGTAGGGCCGAGAACGCTGCCCTGGGGCACACCAAACCGTAGAATTTTAGCTTGATACCTCCACGCATTCCTGAGGAAAAGGGTCTTAACAGATAGACGACCAACAAAGTGATCCCATAAGGGTCTGTTTCGTCCTTTGGAGGTACGGACCCTAAAAAACAATGTAAGATAGTATCATAATGCAACATTATGTTCCAGAACCATGGGCAAGGACGACAAAGAAGACTCCGGCTTCGGGTTCAAGGACAAGGCGAAGGCCGAGGAGACGCTGCGCCTGCTGGAGCAGCACGACATGAACTACAGAAGACTCACGGTCAGGGGGCTGCTGGGCAGAGCGAAGAGGGTACTGTCTAGTAAGTATATAAAGGTCTTTGCATCTCCCTTCATTTGCCTCGTGTCTTCATGTGCTGGTGGCACAGTGGTAGCGAATACGACTGCTATGCTTGAGGTCTCGGGTTTGATTCCCGGCTCGAACCAAACGTTTGTGTGATCTACAAATATATGTTTGGAGTTCGGTTGTGTTCCATGTATAATATGTGTGTATTTACAAAAGAACAGTATATATATATGTATTTATATCATAACCCGAGTACAAGTACCCATAACACAAGCTCTGCTTAGTTCGGGACTAGATGGCGTTGTTCGCTAGCTAATCTCTGGAATGGCCGCACCGATTTTGACGACACTTGCAGATAGCTGATGATATAAGTAACTTAGGCTACTTTTTTTAGACTAGTTTTGACCCGCGGAGTTACCTGTGGTGGATGTTATACGATGAGTAACACAGCGGGGTTCAGCTAGTCTTTATCAAATACTCCTAAATTCAAATAATTTAAATCACGTATTTTTCATGACAACTAACTCAAAACATTTGGAACTTGTAGTGACGAAAGCAGAAGATAAAATAAAGAACATCAAAGAAGCAATGGAAGTGTTCGACAACTGGCTCGCGGAGCTCAGCGCCAGCAAGGAGAGCAAGGACAACGGTAGCAGTAAGAAGACTGACAGCAAACAGGAGAAGAAGGAAGACAAGAAAAAAGAGAATAGTAGTGACAAGGTACGAGAGCCAAAAATATGTTTGGCTTCTGTTCGCGCTATAAATGTATCTCGTATCGCAGGTACTTCACAACGTCCATGGAACAGACACAAAGAACCCCCAGACTCAGAACAAAACTGACTTCACTGCTTATACCACTGTGCCATGCTGCAGTACTGTGTTTAACCCCCTCCGCAAAAAGAGGGTGTTAAAAGTTGGCGTCGGTGTGTTTGTCTATCTGTGACATCGTAGCTCTTAAAGTAATGGATCGATTTCGATGTGATTTTTTTATCTGAAAGCCAGTTTCCTTGCGGTGGTTCTTAGCTCTGTTCAAAAATGATGTAAGGCATTTTTTGGATATGATTCACTCGATTTAGTTATTGCATAGGGGATTGTTAATATTTTTTATATTAGTATGCTAACTGAATTCAAAGACAGAAGGAAGCTTTTTATTCAGTGGTATTCTTTTGTGTTTTGCCCAAGAACTGCATCATTTATAAAATTTATTTTTTTGTATTTGGAAACTATGAGCAGGCTTTCCTCCTTCCCCAGTTCTAGCGGAGGCAGTTACAGGCCGACTGAGGAAGCAAACGGCGCACGTACACGCGGTGTAGTATTATTTCGAGCCGGGTATTAATTAAATAAAAGGAGTCGGTTGATTACCAAAAAAATAACACAATATATATTAATGGCAACAATTTTATAAAATTATTCACTAAATCACTCGTTAGTCGCAGTAGGAAGTCGTTTCGATGTTAATCCGCTGTATAGTGAAATAATACTCGCCCGCTCCGCTATAGAGCTACCGAAACATCTGGAATGATCCCTATATAGTATTCGATAAACCATTCTGGACAAAATAGAATCTTCTTGAATCAGTAACCTAACCCCATCTAGCGTTGAAAATATTGGAACTATTAATCATAATCTCAACAGGCGCGCGCTCCTTGATACTAGATGGCGCTGTCCTCCGAATCATGTTGATTACACGAGACCCGTTTAATTCTATGGCGCAACAGTATATCAAAATCTCCTTTCTAAAGAGAGGCCTTTGTCTATCTGTTGAAGGCTATTCTTAAGATGAATGACGAAGCGTTAGCCTCTAGAAATGTCCACTGGCGACGGTACTCACTTATTGTTTGGTGACTTGTCTGCACGTTCGGCCGTTGAATCAAGTATCCTATCAGTTTTCTCTACTGTCTTAAATCTATCCAGGAGTCCTCTTCAGATGTTGAAATGGACGAAGAAGAGAAGCAACCACAGAAGCCACTTCCAGCGGACACCGTACCGGGGCTCGGGTTCAAAGACAAGGACACGGCTCTCTCCACGCTCAAGGAGCTGGAGGGGAGGGACCCTGACTACCAGAAGTTGGCCGTCAAGGGACTCATTGGAAGGGCCAAGAGGGTGCTTACTTGTGAGTGTTACTTTTAGCTCTCGAATATTAAGGACTTAACTGTTTGCTTGACGTTTTAAGTGCCTCGGCGGGGCAGTGGTAGCGAATGCCACTGGTATGCTTTAGGGTTTCGAGTTCGATTCCCCGGGTCGGACCAAATGTTTGTATGATCTGCAAATATTTGTTTCTTAGTTTGGGTGTTTTCTATGTATAACATGTATGTATTTACCACAAAAAGGATAAAATTATATATTTATATCAGTTGTCTAAATACCAGTGAAGCGCCGAGCTAGGTTCAGCAGCATTAAATGGCGTTGTATGTCAGATGACAGAAATATTTTTTTTTATTTATTTTTTTATTTACTTCATCTAGAAAAGTTTTCAAGAGAGTTCAGGATCCGAATAATATCTTATAGGAAGTTTTGTTTCGTCGGGGAATTCCTTTAGTTATTATATTTAGTCGTTTGAATCTGAGGCTGTGTACTTTGTTGACCCTGCAGCTCCTTCAAATTTAAAGAAAACAATTCCAAATTCTTTTTATTTTAATAAAAAGCTACTAAATAAAAGAAAAAAATCGGTTAGAATCAAACGGTAAATAAGATAATAATACACAATTTTAACAAATTTTAATGAACCTAACTCCATTCCTTGTCCCGGCAGGCACTCGCGACGAGACCAAACTGTCTAACATCAAGGAAGCCATGTCGGTGTTCGAGCAGTTCCTGGACGACCACGACTCGCAGCACCTGAGCCGTCAGAACAACCCCTACCTCAGTCTCGGCCACGTGCGAACCGCGCTGAAGTTGGCCGGCGATGACGTCACTGAACAACAGGTAAGCAAGCACTGTACTCGTACATCGTCGTTTATAGACCATTCGCTTAGATACGGTCGCTTCCGCCGTCGCTTTTATGGCTTGTTGTCACAAGTAAAACATGATTTGTCAGTTTACGCCGAAGCAGTTGTCTCTTCTAACGCGTATACTGAAAATATTATAATAAACACTAGGAAGATATGTTTTTAGTTTTCATGTAATTTGTCTTTAATAATTAGGCAAGCATCCAACTTGTATGAATTAATATATTCGTATTTCACAATAATAACCACAATTGCGTACGAGTGTAAGGACACTATCTAAACGTACCGACTGTACTAGTCCACTGCATATTCCTATCCTTGGAAACCTTTCAACTCTAGCAACTATACCACGTTAGCCAGACGGCTACAAATGGATGGGTACCAAGTGTGTATCAAGTATTCCTTCTGTTTGAGGGACCAGAGAGTGCACCTGTGTTTGCGTACACACTTGTGCACTATATTATCTTCTGGGTATTTGGCTGGTCTCCGTTGAGACTGGCCGCCGTGGATGAAATCGGTTGAGAGAACATCATCATCATTCCCAAGAAAAATTATAAATATATTCACATCAGTTGTTCAAGTTCTGCTTAGCTTGGCACTAGATGGCGTTGTGTGTTAGATGTCCGAAATATTTTTTTTTTTTTATATTTAAGCTGCCAAAATGACTCTGCCCTGCCTGATAGAAAGCATGAGCAGAATCCAAGAGTGGTGGTCACCATCCTCAATGCGAAAAAGAACAATGCAGCATGGTGACCCACACTATGGCGGCCTGGGGGGAAGGGGGATGGTGAGGGGGATAGGGGGCGTTGGATTGGGGTATGGGCCTCCGGTATCCTCACTCACTCGATGAAACACAGTGTAAGCGCTGTTTCACACCGGCTTTCTGTGAGGCTGTGGTATCACTCCGGTCGAGCCGGCCCATTCATGCCGAAGCGTGGCTCTCCCACGGTAAATATTATTGGCATTGCATTTGCAGAAGTCGTTCATCGCGGCGTACAGCTCAGTGCGGGGCGAGTACAAGCGCCTGAGGACGGTTCCCTCCGCCGACGGCGAGAAGACCTGGGACATCGTCAGGAACTCCGCACTCAAGGACCTCAAAGAACAGGTACCAGATATTTAAAACATGGCGTTTTTGAGGCGCTCGTAGCCCAGTTGCACTCGGTGATTAGAAACAATCATCGAGGGTAAGCAACGATGGCGCGGTCAGTACCTGGATGGGTGACCGCTGGTGGCATGTTACCATGAGCGTCTCCGTGATTCGGAGGTCACGTTAAGCAGTCGGTCCCGGTTGTTATCATACGATAACAGTCGTGAAGCTTAGTTGAAGGCCTTCGGGCGGCTTAAAAACATCCAACGGCAAGATTTACGTAGCCACAACGTATTCTTGCCAGTCCCCAACCCGCACTTGGCCAGCGTGGGGACGTATGGCCTTAACCCTCTCCTGAGAGGAGACCCGAGCCCCGCAGTGGGACGTTATGGGTTGTTGTTGTTGTTGTTGTTTGTTGTTTTTGACAACCCTGAAACTGAAGCTGCCAATTCTTTTTAAGAGAATTTAATATAAACAAATAAATAAAAATTGTTGGGTCTATTTGTAATATTATAATAACAGCATTTCACTAAATGCACATGTATGTATTAGTATTAGTTTTATCTTTGGAACGAATGGACCGGTTTTGCCAACTTTTTACTCGCAGATAGTTGATATATTAAGAAGTAACTTTAACTACTTTTTTTAGACTAGTGGTTGTAAAGGTACATCAATAGCCACGGGTAACACCGAGGAACTACATTTAAAAAAAAAATACACAGTGTATGCATTGTCAGTTGTATAGTACCCATAAATACAAGCTCTGCTTAGTTTGGGACTAGATGGCGTTGTGTGTTAGATGTCGGAAATATTTATTATTATTATTTATTGTTGCGAGCAAAATGTAAAAAAAATTAATTAATGTACAAAATTAAAGTTTCCCGTTATAGAGTTTAAAAGCAAGCTAGAATTGGGCTCGTTACTATTTAACCGACTTCGAAAAAAGAGGAGGTTCTCATTCGTCTGAATTTTTTATGTTTGTTACTTCAGTAATTTTGACTGGGTGGGCCGATTTTGATGATTATTTTTCTACTAGAAAGGCGGTGCTTCTCGCGTGGTCTCATTTTAATTTAGTCTAGTTCTGAAAATCGGTTTTTTTGGTTAAAATTAAATTTTCATATTCATAAGACTGAAAATTAAGGCTCAAACAATGATCAAAAAATGTTGTATGTCCAACAGCACACTGAAGCAAAACTGTTCAACGAGAAAGACGAGCCCACAAAGGAACATCTCCAGATGCTGTTGTGGGCGTACTCCCCGGAGGCGGCGAGGGTCAAGAAGTACCTCCCGGAGACCAGGGACGAGGGCGACGCCAGCCGCAAGAGGAGGAGCAGCGCCATGGACCAGTCGCCCTCCAAGAAGACCAAGGAGTGATGGACCTGCATTTATTACTTATGAAATATATCTACTGAAACCTCCAAGATTTGTTTTATTTTTTATTTATTTTTATGGTATACGAGGCAAACGAACATACGCGGCGCCTGATGGTAAGCGATTACTGCCACCCGTGGTAGGCATATTATATGTAATAACTAAAAATTTATGTTTTTCGCAATGTTTCCTTTATCTGTGCTATAAGACGTTGCTTCGTACCAAATTGCAAGATTCTGAGTTCACAGGAAGTACCTTGTAGGTGTAGATTCTCTTGCGAGTATTGAAAATTTGCAGCATAAAGGGCTGTATTTTGTGGCTTGGTGCAGCGTTGGCTTAGAACTTTGATTTTTCACAGCTCTAAGAGATAGTAGACCTGAGTATTCGATATGAATTTCAGATTGATACCCCCACGTGTTGCTGATAAAAAGAGACTTGACTGACAGTTAGTGGAGACCACTTCGAATCAGCTTTATACATTTTTACGCGTTTTATATTAATGTAATATAAACTAACACACTGAAATAGTGATAAATGTTACGTACAATGAAAAAATGTTGTTTTTATTTGTAACGATATTTATGATAAGACTAGGTATATTGACAACTGCTCTTTTAAAGGGTTAAAAGATCACGAAAAATTATCACTAAAGATGTTGAGCAACCCGTTGATTTGCGTGTAGCTTCGGCGTAGGTACAACAAGCACAAAAACGTCTCTTATTATTGATTATAATGAATAGTGTAGTCAACAAACAAACTCGTTATACAATATATCATAATGATAACGAGATAGCTAAATAAATATAGACAATAGTCGCTTCAGATCAAACGATCAGCATTGTAATTGTGCCAGCACTTGATACGAAATTCGTTCCAATATACGGGCAAAATGATTAAATTCTTGATTAAAACTATACCTTTGTTCCTTTACATCAAAGAAAGTAATATTATAAAACATATAAATTATGAATAACTTAATAAATAGTTCTAGACAGATATTTAAAAATATAAGTAATCTTTGAAGACAAAATGAAACAACTTCTGCGTATAACAAAACACGTCTTTCCTATGATCGATTTGACAGTACTTTGTAAACACAGAGGGACAATGACCCTTTCAATTTTTCCGCAAACATCAATGATAAATGCATAATTTTACACAAAAAGTGCCTTTAATTACATTACCCGATCTTTTTATGCCTATATAGTCTAAGTTTATTCAGAACTTTGGTGTATTTATAGTGTTTCAGGTAAGTGTCGGTATGGGCGTGTTAAGTTGAAAGTTTCGGCTATTTTTGGACTAAAAGTGAAGTAAAAAGTAATAAAACCTATGTGCAAGTTAATGTTTAAGTGATTCATAGTGCATCTGTGCAATGTTACACTTTACGAACTAAAATTGTGGCGATAGAGGCCATGTATTCTGTGGTGAGTACTAAGAACATATTTTTGTAAATCTATATGATTGTGACTGGGTTTTATTTAATATTTTTGACTAGAAATAAACATTAGATAGCTAATAAATGACTGGACTGCAGAATATATAGATAATTTTATATGTCGTGTGTGGACATTTTTATTTCAATTTACTTATAAAATATATATATTATAAAATAGTACATGACTCCTAATTTTAAAATGAACTGTATAGGTTTGTAAAATAGTGTTCTATCCATACACTATTCCATGCTATTTCTTTTTAAAGAGGCTATTGGAACAAAAAAGTTTATACTTCCCATAAAACATAAAAATTGAAGTTAATTAAATTAAGATGTTGTGTTTTATAGATATTAAGGCTATTTTATAAATAAAAGATATGGATCTAGATAATACTGTGCAGTATGTCGGTTAAATTGCTGCACCAATTTCTACAAAATTTGGCATAGTATACTTTCTACCACAATACCTAACATACACGCAGGTGAAGCTACTATCAAAAGATGTTTACTTATCTCGCTAATTATAAATACTAAAGTTTGTGAAGATAAAAAAAAATGGCCATAGTTTAATTTGGGCCTGTGAGCTTCGTCAGTGAAATAGTGAAGTGATGGTGCGAATGCAGTAGCTTTTAATAAACAGCAAAGTTTAAAAGTTAATCTGTATTTAAATGTGTTTGGTTAGCTGATAAGTGATATTTCTTTCTGAAAATACCTTTCCTTTTCTGGATCATGTTCTCAAAATAAGAGTTGGTACAGTTTGACATGTCAGTATTTCAATCTCAAGCTGTGTTGATGTGGAATTGTTCTATACTTGCTTAACATTATGCAATTAATACCTTCAAACATGAACCATCTGTTATATTATTGAAGTGAAAACTTCTTTAGCCGCTTTGTGCACTTTTTGTTGGGAGAGAATCTTAAGGGTTTGCTTTACTGACATTCTAGCATGGTATGACTACTAATAATAGTATTGTTGCAGGTACTTACAACGCTGCTCGCGGTTGCAAGTGGCAGCTAGATGCAGTGCATTATGCAAGCACAGAGACACAGCATGGAAGTGCCCAGTGAAGCCAGCTACTGTTAGTATAGCACTTAATTCTCTAACTACTATTGTCAGCTATTGACAATTTCGTGTTTCTAACATTCGGACTTTTGCTACCCTGAGGGCAAATAGAATTTGAAGGCTGAACTAGTTGTCAGCATATTTGAGAGTACAGATTGCCATAGATGCTCATGACAATCGTTACCGACGGCTTAACGTGTTCTCCCAGGCACGGGCGTGAAACACTGCCAAATTCAAAATAATTTATTCAATTAAGACACTAAGTGAAATTTATGAACGTTAAATTGAAGCTACAGATAAAAATCATGGATCGACACAAACAGACGCCAGATGTACTCTATTGTCTAGGTAAATTAGGTGAAAACACCAAAATCCACTGCCTGCCTGTGTCGATCCATAACTTACAATTTCCAAAATGTGTAGAGCCTTATGAGAAGAATACTGGGAAAGAAACTCGTGGCCACTCTTTTTAAAAGTCAGATAATCAAATACAATAGATTACATAAAAAAGGTAAAGAGTATGTAAGATGTTGCCACCTGAATTTCATTTTATGAAAATGCTCCAAAAGCTAACATACTACAAAAAAAAATTACTCAGTGATACCATTGAAGGTTTGAACTTAAACATCTTCATGACACTCGTCTACGTCTACATTCGGTCGGAGGATACCGGTGGCCCATACCCCAATTCCTCCCCCTATTCCCCTCCCCATCCCCCAAAGGCCGGCAACGCACTTGTGACATCTCTGGTGTTACGGGTGTCCATGTGCGGCGGTAATCGTTTACCATCAGGCGATACGACTGCTCGTTTGCCCTTTATACCATAAAAAAATGTGTATAGAGTCACAGGGTTCTTGAGTGGCGACCACGTCTCGGCAAAGGTAGTGTAGGACTCCAAGGGTCACGGGCGGAGTGATGATCTGTGCAAGACGGCAGGCAGGAGCTGGATGCGAGAAGCCAAAGATCGAACCAAGTGGCGTGCGACTGGAGAGGCCTATGTCCAGTAGAAGACTGCGATAGACCGATGATGATAGACTTCCCACTGTAGATATATTAAAACTATTTTTCGATTGATGACTTTCTACCTATATAGGTATATAATATTTTTACATGAATATACGTATATACATAGGTATTCATGACATTATATTTGTTGCAGGCGAGAGGGACACTTGGGAGGACTGGGGCAGTCGCTCCTCCCTCAGCCAAGTTGAAGAGGTATGTACATATTTCTATATTATTCATTTACCAGACAGTTAGACTGCAAGCTGACTACGGGGAACAAAATGAAAATAAAAAAGATAAGCCTTACCATACTTTTTCGAAACATTCCATCAATTACTGTAGTTGCGAGATTCCAAAATGTCCTTCCTGTGGAGACGAACCGCCAAGAAACTCCATGAGACACACTCTTATAAAAGCAAGCTTACAATATTCGTATACATTCTTAAACATATATACAACAACAATGTAAGTTAGAAAAACTAGTGTTCATCTTAGAATGATGGATGAGAAAAACGAACATTGAAATCTGTACATTTATTAAAATCGACGGTGTTGATACACGTACAAAGCATAAGTAAATATTAGCATGAAAATTAAATAAAAGTATATAATAAAACTAAACAAATACTTAAGATATAATATGTAGTTCTAATTATTGACATCCCCAACTGGAATGTCAAGGCTTCTAAGTTCTAGGAATAGAAAGGGTCATGCACCTCCAACATAAAGGGAGGTTCTACCGACCAGGCGCGTTGCAGCGCCGTGTAGCTCTTGCTGCCTTAGTCGCCTCTTGGTTCTCTTAATATACCCATGTTGGTCTAGCGGTTGAAGTATGCGACTGCCAATCAAGAGGTCTCTGGTTCAAATCCCGGGACGGGCCAAAAGTGTTATTGAGTTCTTCTGATTATATAAATACTTAATAACAGCTCGGAGTTTGGAAGTCGGGGTTTGAACCTCCGTGCCTCGGCATACACGTAAATCCCTGATCGTTTCCTCTGTGTGAGTGAGTGATACTCTGTGTCCTTAATCAGAAACCACGGCCATACCGAATATAATGTTTCACCTTGATTAGAATTATTAATTTCGGCGTTTACCTTAGCTCGCCTACAGATAGAACAAGTATATATTTATAGATTAGGTCGAAGAAGTATTGTTTTATTTTGGGAGAATGTTAGAGGTGAACCCGTGACCTTTGTCTATCTTTGTATTAGAATTGTTTAGATTTAGGCCACTCGAGGTCACCGGCCTTTCAGAAAAAAGCGGGGACAAATGGGCGCTGGTCCCCGCCTTCATAGAAATAGATAGTTTATTTAATGCCCGTCTTCGAATTCATCGCTAGTTGGTCTTCTAGTTAATACTTGTAAAGATACGGAACCATTTTAAGCGGATTATTTAAAGCCGTGGAGTATCTCGTCCGACAGCAGTGTCGGTTTGTATTTACGAACGCCTATAAAGCTGTCTCGCGCTGCGTTTGTTGCCCCACATCGATGGGCCACTTCCGCGTCCGATGCACGGCCACGACAAATTGGGAACTAAATTGGGACGCGCCGCCGTATTCGTGCAACGCGCACCGACGCGCGACGCAGCGACGTGCGAAGCGCGCTCTGGCATACGGCGGAGGCGTTGACGGTTTACGAAGAAATTGTTAGTTATTGCTGTACTCCTTCTTAAAAGTCCGGCAACGCACTTGTGACGCCTCTGGTGTTGCGGGTGTCAGGCGATACGTCTGTTCGTTTTTCGATATTCCTATTCGATAACAAAAATTATAGCTAGAGAAACCATTGTGGCCTCAGAGAAGTGAAATGAAGTTGAGGAAACAATAAAAAACGTAACGAATTCATTTCGTATTTCAACGTAAATATAAGTCACCCGCCATTATGAAATAAATACCGATTGTGACCTAAATTGTTGCGGTAGGGACGTTCTATGATTATCGATGTAGAAGAAAAAATACATGGTTTTTGTTATTTTAATACAAAGCAGTCACTAAATTAAACGCAAATGATATTAATTTAAGGTTTCTCAGAGAAGCAGTTATACCTACAAAGCTTGTTTCTTTTTAGTTATTTAACTACTCGTCTAAACGTTGTATTAGTCATCCTAAGAGAAAGACAGATAATATATAATGATTGATGTTCTTGAGTAAACTCAACTATCTACTTTTAAACTTTCGCGAATCGCGTATTACTTTGGACTTCAAAAATAAACGCGATTATTTTATTTTATATTGAATTTCTTTGAATTGGCTGACGTTTCCACTGTGGCGACTTCCACATACCGCGGCAACAAAATATACTACAACGCCATCTACCGAAGATACACTGAACTACGGAGTAACGTAGTTTACGAAGAAGCTACCAATCCTGCATCGCGCAATAAATTTTCTCGCGCCGATTAACATATATACAACATCCCAGCATCAACCGTGGGGCAGTGGTCCGCCAGGCATGATCACCTCGCCTGGTCGGAGGATCCTCCCTTTGTGTTGGAGGGACATGACACCCGTTCCTCCACTACCACTATATTGCATAGTCAAAGGCGATCTATACTGTACTGTGACTGTGTACTTAGTAATAACTTAATAGACAAGTAAAATCATTTAAATTAAAACCCGACTGCGTCAATATATATTTTTTTTAGTTTTTATGTACCCAGTGACACTCTCACGACTAAGACGACTATTAACTTCACTCACATAAAAACACGACAAACCATTTACATACATACACTCGAAAATTATAATCCTTCTTCTTCCGCAGTCGGGTCCAGTCCAATCGATTAAGCAATAGTAATAATATAATTATGAACGATCGATATACAAGCGAGACACATCACTATTGCTAGAAAACATTCTTATTCGACTTCAGATAAAAATATAAAGTGAAGCAGGAAGTTATTTTTCTTATCTGCATTAGTGGCCAGTCGCGACTATTTGTGGCCGTATGCGATGTTTCCTTTGCCTCCAAATTGACGTTAGGGATGGCGCGCGCCATTCATTTAGTTTTTAGTCTTTTGATCGTGTGTTACTTCCTGGTACGTATTTTCGTTTATAAATAAAAAAGCTATTTTAAAAGCTCTCTCTCGTTCGTTAATTTGGATGTTTTGACGATAAAGATTAATTCAATCCAATATTATTCTATAAGTATATGATGGAGCTGTCAAAATGACTACTATACAATACAATCCAGGACCTATTTTGGCCTACTTTCGGATTCTACTCATTGCGAATGCAGATGATGCAGCATGGTGACCCACACTGCAGCCTACTGAGACGCGTTTTCACGCCCTGTATTAAAGACCCGGGATTATAGTGGGAAGGTACATTATGCTCTATATCAAATCATAAGGATTTGATATAGAGCATAATGTTTATGGTTTTCTATTGTCATTTCCATGTCAAGACGCCCTTTCACTTCTGAGTTACGAGTACTTCTAGTTGCGAGCTGCTCTACTTTCTTTAAAACAATAATTCTAGACTCTTTAAGGTTCCTGGACCGCTTACCGTTACATGCTCACCTATGCCCACTCTCGCGCAACAGTACCGTTTGAGTGATCACCGCCCGCGCGGCGTGGGTGTGTGTGACTCGGTGATATCGGCCGTAATGACATGGCGCCAGCTGCGACCGAACGTATGTTTTGTGCAATTGTTGCGATATAGCGACTAGGGGATGACTACACGAAAGAAATTGATCAGAGTCAAAATCATGCAGAAGCATTTGAATAACACGCCATAGTATGGGTCACCATTCTTTTTTTTATGGTATAAGGGGCAAACGAGCAGACGTATCGCCTAATAGTAAACGATTACCGCCGCCCATGGACACCCGTAAAACCAGAGTGTCACAAGTGCGTTGCTGGCCTTTGCGGGATGAGGAGGGGGATAGGGGGAGGGATTGGGATATGGGCCTCCGCTATCCTCACTTTCTCGATGAAACACAGCGCAAGCGCTGTTTCACACTGATTAACTGTGAGGCCGTGGTATCACTCCGGTCGAGCCGGCCCATTCATGCCAAAGCGTGGCTCTCCCACGATTATGTCCATGTTGTATTGTCTGCATTTGCTATGTGCATGGTGACCACTGCTCTTGGATTCTGCTCACAATCGGGCAGAGGAAAGTCACTTTGGCTCGGTCATTCGAAAAAAACTGGTTTCTTCAATCGTTAAGTGGACTCATTGTAGAAAGCAACAATTCCTATTACATACCGCAATACTTGTGCTTCATAAATTATGTAAATGGTTTACGTAGGAGGGCCATGCTTCGGCTCAAATGGCGCCTTAACCGAACTGATAGTACGCCTCACAGATCATTGTTTGAGAAATTCTTTCGTTGCATTACATCAAATGAGTGATGTTACCAGAACCTAAATAACTCCGCAACTCCTCCCCCAGATTGTTATGAGTGAAATCAAAGAGTACCATAGGCTTCAAGTTGCCATTATCCATGGGCTGTGCGTCAGTCCCCGTTAGCCGGAACATCTATGGCAATCGTTATTGGGAAGTCAGTGTCTTCAAATATACTGACAACTAGTTAGACCTTCGAATCCAGTTCGTCCTCAGGATTGCGGAGGTCCGTCCGTGGTAATTAGTAATTATTTAGCATTAGACACTATTTCTCACCTATGATATAAAAAATCGGCTAAGTGCGAGTCGGACTCAAGCAGGAAGCGTTCCGTACCATTATTTATAAATTTCAAGCGTCTATTAATATCGAGCAAAAAAATCACGTTTGTTGTATAGGAGTCACCTTAAACGATTATTTTATTCTGTTTTTTAGTATTTGTTGTTAAATCGGCAATAGAAATACGTTATCTATGAAAACTTCAACTTTCTAACAATCACGAATCATGTGATACTGGTGGCCCGGTGACAGACGGACGAATGAACAGCGAAGTCTTAATGATAGGGTCCCGTATTACCCTTTGGGTACGAAATCTTAAAAAAGTAAGTGAGCTACCTGAATTGTAAGGCGGAGGTCAAATTTGCACTAACCGAAGATGCACATAGAATTTTCTAGCTTAGCAATTATTACTAACAATATGTAAGCGAACCTTTAGGTAGATGGAACCCTAAAAACCCTCATAAATAATACATGAACGTCAATCCAATGTAATCAGAGGCATTGCCAAATCTGTCTATTCGGACAGATTGACACCCACGCACCCGGACCAACCACGCCTAAGGTACTACAAATCTGTAGCAAACATTTAAATACATCTCATTTCATGACCATTACAGAGATTATGAAATATTGTTAACAAGTAGTTCAAACTGACCCAGTTCGCGGCGCTAATTCCCGCGTTAACTTCTACGTATAAAACAAACATGGCGCCGGTAACACTACAATTGTTTATATTTTAATAATTCAAGCTGCGTGGGATGCGGTAGCCCTGGAATAAAGCACCTTATGCCTTATACTAGAGTAACTCGAATTTATAGTCAGTGCATAACTTTAATACTTACAGAGGAAATAAATTTATTATTCACTGTTTGAGAGAGTAAAACTGTGTTTACTAAAAACTTTTCCTTTTTAGAGGATAATATAATAAAAAGGAATAAGATTGTAGGCTTCATTTTGTTGCTTCCTAACAACAATCTCAAATTCTTTCTTTTGCCTAATTAGGAACTTTAATACAATGAAGTTTATAAAATTTAAAATTTAATAACTTTTGATGATATATTTTTAATTAGTTTTTGCATATTATAAGAACAATTTTGACTTAATCGCTTCATCATGCTCGAAGAAAGCTCTCAACATAGTTTCCTCGACGGTGTCACTGCAAGCAAGTTTATTTCGAGTTTTACGACCATGGTACTTCCACAAAAGCGAATGACATTTATGATACAGTGTTGCTATAGTACCTATATTTCCTCGCGTTGGGGGTAATAGTAGGATCTTTCTTTTAACAATCAAATTCAAGTTTATTAGCAGCTAAGTTATATGTGAACATAATTAATAATTAATTTTTTGTGTTCGTCGGGAAGAGATCACCGTGAGCGATAAGACCGCCTATTGTATCATTTTCATATTTGTACTCGTCCTCTGTTTTAGTTTTGTAATTTTGCATTTTTACAATAAAGATATATAAATAAATAAATAAATGTTAAGTTATATTTAGCGTATAGGTCCACCAGTTTAATGGTATTATTTTTTAAACAGACTATTTTCATTTACATTTTTTTATTTAGTACCTAAAAAAATAAAAATGAAAATAGTCTGTTTGAATTCATCCTTTGTCATATATTATTATATTTTTAATTCGTTAAATTATAACAGACATATACATACAATAGAAAAGTCGTCGATGAGGTACTAATATGGCTGGGAGTTTAAAAGCGAAACTTTGAAACTTTGTTCTAATATTATTATTTATTGAAAAAAAAAATGATTTGCTAATAGTATACTTTTATGCAATTAGCGATAGTGACGACATGTAACGCCTGAATTCTTGTTTGTTACTAACTACGTTGTGGGTAAATTCGGTTCCCTACGGTGGTAACCTATCCAAACTGCGCCATTCCGCGGCTTGATACGTCACGGACGGTTGTACGCATTTACGTCATCAAAATAAACGGAAATAAAAACATTCGCGATTAAAAATACAGTGAATTAAGTAATTATCATTTTTTATTTATATAATGCGCAACAGTGTGTTTAGTTGTAGATCGCAGTGCCAATAAATAACATTCAAAACCTGTTGTTATGTTTCGTAATGAAAAAAAAGTGTGCCGATATCGGTTTTATGTCGTTATTGTGAGCTAAATATAGTGTTCTTTATTGACACAGAGTATACGAAGTACCCTAGCCCACCGCTGGGCAGTGGGCAGGTAAATGAAGTGTTAAATGAATAAATGTGCAGTTTGTATGACCTACATTGAGTGACGGGTAATGCAGTGTGACGTCACCGGTTTTCGATGTTCCATTTTTGAATTTTGGATGCGTTATTGGCGCGATTTATTTCGGTTTTTTGTCGGTGAGGTATTTTGAATGAATAATTTTATAGTATCCCGTTACTGACATTATTAAGCAAGTTATGATTATTATTTTATCTATAATAAAATCGTAACTGGTCACTGTCTGTATGTGGAAGATATATAAGAAAACTATTACAGGAGGCTTTATGAACGCGATAGAACTCAAAGCAATGATATTTAGAGTTTTTGTCTGCATGTATATACGTTTGTGCACGATATCTCGGAAAAGGCTTAAATTTTTTTAATGCGGTTTTCACCATTGTATAGCGGTTTGCTACACTTAACATTTAGTGCTTCTTTCATTTCAATTCATAAACCTGTAACTTTCCTCAGTTGATTAATTTTAATTATTTTTGTTTTTGGTAACTAATTTTTCTTTTTTTTTCTGTAATTTTATATAATTTTTAGTTGTTATTGTAAAATGAATAACACATTTGTATATAAAAAATATATGAGAGCAGTCCTTGCTAATACAGGCATTTTTTGCTTAAGGAGGGTCCAAGTTCTATTGTACAACATTGTTTTTTGTTAACGAAATAAACTATTTTTGATTTTGATTTTTTTGATTTAATTGGTTCTTTAATAATAAAGTTATATGGCTTTGAAGAAACGTACCAGTACACGGGTGGCAGTCATGCGAAGACTTATGCAAATAAAAATTAATTGATTTATATAAGTGCCTATAGATAATGAGTTGCTTTTTATATACAAATTGTTTTCATTACAGAAATCTTTGCTACTTATTTCAGTTACTAAAACTGTTTCAAAACACACATAATTGTGAATACTTTCCTGTTTACACCATAAATTGTATGTTGACTCAATGATAACAGATACAATAACCCCTTAGGCTGTATAATAATTACCTAATACATATTATGGTTATCTGAAAAACCATTACAAGGCAATAAATGTGAACCTATTGCTCTCAGATATGCCTGTTTGTTTGTCAGTTATGACATTAAAACTTATGTGTTATTAGTGTATGAATTATACTACTATAAAGTTTCATCAAAATCGGTTCAGTAGTTTTTGCATCAAAGAGTTACTTAACATCTTTAAATTCTCAGAAACTTTCACATTTATTGTGATAAGTAGGAATTAAGATTTATAATATGGAGTGATACCACCGCCTAATAGAAAACCGGTGGGAAACAGCACTTGTGCTGGGTGGCTACTGAAGACCCATACCCCAACCCCTCCTTCCATATTGTCGCTTACCAGCAGGCGATATGTTTGCTCCTTTACATGCTATTCCATAATAAAATATATTATAATTAGCTACCTGAGAGGAGACCCGAGCCCAGCAGTCGGACATTATGGGTTGTTGTTTGTTTTTTGTTTGTTTAGCTACCCCGCCTGGCTTCATGGGGAAGCCTCTGAAATCTTTGAATTTTCTCTTCTATAATTTGCATGTATAACATATATACACTTTCCTCTTGAATCAATGTATTTGTTGCTAACAATCGCACTAAAATGTGTTGAGTACATTAAAAGATCTAAGCAAACAGTCCGTAGACCACATCATTTTATTTTATACCATGTAAAGATTAGTAGAATAATATTACATCACCAAACAGCCTATTGATATTGTATTTATGATCCCTATTACAAGCTTTAATTTGGATCAAACAATAATGTAAATTGCCGAGGTGCTTGAATATGTACAGCCATTGAATCATTGTGTGTCCCTTTCTGTATTGGTTCCACTTCCTGTGCTGTATGTATGGCCCAGACCATGTATGTGGGAACAGACAATACCGTTGTGCATAGCGACATGCGTAGCCACTTATGTGTGGATGATTCAGACTGCTGTCTAGGGCTAGCCTTGATCAGCACATATGACAGCCTCAACCAAAGAAGGGATATTTATATCATACTAATTGATATGTTATAGAAACAATTTATTTAATTGTTGTCCGCCCGTAGCAGTTCCCTGCTGTTCATAGGCCTCTCCTATGTAAAATACATTGGAGTCTGTATTTTCTTTGTGTGATTTTGATGTTTCCTTTTTTATTTAAAAGCTAGTGCTTCACATGTAACCTCATTTGAATTTGGTCTAATTCTTAGTCAAATTAAAATTAGGAATTAATTTTTATTATATATTGGATTTTATTAGATATTAGTAGTGGTTTCAATGGATAGATAGTTAAAAGAATGAGTAATGATTTAAGCAGTTTATGTATGTTTGTATGGTGTACGTAGTCTGATATGGCATCTGAACTAATGAATCGATGATATGACAGCTACAGTCCTATGAAATATGATCGCTGTGCAATAAGCTATAAAATCAACGAAATAACTCTAGAAAAATCAAGTTCAAACAAGTAATTTCTGACCACGAGCATTTGGAATGTGTGTTGAAGTGATAAGCTAAGCTGGCCTTCAGCGCTCCTGCTTGCGAATGACAGCAATAAAACATAATTATGAGGTCATTGGTGTGTGCTGATCAGTGTTTGGGCATGCAAGGTTATGAGATGACCATTTGATTAATGGTAGAGTAACGCATTTCTACAACTTGATGTCTCATTTCAACATCCTAAATTAAAGGCCATTAAATGCAGCATGTTCTCTGTGGAGACTGGTCACTGGTGTCGTTTTAGAAGTTAGGAGGCACATCTTGGGTATTGCACTTCATTTGTGATAAAACTGGCTCGTAAACAATGAAAATATAGTTGATCTATACAAATAAATAAAATTGGAGGGTCTGTATATAATATTAAAATAAACGCTTTTTACTAAACGCATATGTATGTATAGATATACAGTACGTATATTAAAAAAAAATTATTTTTCAAATTTTGTCTCTGTTTGTTCTGCCTTATCTCTGAAACGGCTGAATCGATTTTGACGGGACTTTCACTGGCAGATAGCTGATGTAATAAAGAGTAACATAGGCTACTTTTTTTAGACTAGCTTTGCCCCGCGGTGTTACCTGCGGTTGTTAACTTACAACAGTAACTGCGGGATTCAGCTATACATAATAAAATCGCTCGTTCAAAGTTACTTTGTCAGTTTCGTAGCCATTTGTCACCGTATATCGGCTCGTACCATGCACAATGACCGTAATTAGACAAAATCATTTCTAAAAGGACCTGCACCAATTAAAGAAATAACGACCCTTCTTATGACGAAGTGGGGTAAAAAGTAACTGCTTAGAATCGAGAAAAGAATTCGTCGCCGTCAGACTTGAAACACTTTCTCACATATCCTCTCGTTAATAGTGAGCGTATTGTAGTGACGTCACCGCCCCCCTACCTCCCCCCACCCCGGCGGCGGGGGTGGCACAGGTATTGGAGCGTCTAGGGTTGCCACTCACAACTTAATTAACTTTTATTGAATTTATTTTCAATCAAATACAAAATCATTTATTCAGTTAAGACACTAAGTGACATTTATGAACGTCAAAAAAAGCTACAGATAAAAATCATAGATCGACACAAACAGACGCCAGACGTACTCTATTGTCAAGGTGAATTAGGTGAACACACCAAAATCCACTGCCTGCCTGTGTCGATCCATAACTTCCTTGTTCCAAAATGCGTAGGGCCTTATAAGAAGAACACTGGCAAAGAAACTCATGGCCACTCTTTTTAAAAGTCAGATTTTTATGAATTAGAATCATTGATTTCGCAAAGAGGTTGTTATATAAATGTGATGTTTGTATGCCTGCAGTTTGTGATTTCGTTTTTATTGCACCTTTATCCCCATTTTCTTCATGCCCAGAGGTAGAAACTCAACTGCCTGACCCACGTGGCGCTCCGCTCCTATTGATCTTAGCATGATGATGTCTAGCCTTCTTCGATAAATGGGCTAGCTAACACTAAAAGAATTTTTCAAATCGGACCAGTAGGTCTTGTGATTAGCGCGTTCAAGCAAACACACTCTTTAACTTTATAAATTACTATAGATTAAAACTTGTAAGTTGTAGAGGCAAGTTTTGAGATAAACCGCCGCCAGCGATATGTGACGAATCATACCGATATTAAAAATGTATATTTATGTATAATATACATAAATATAAATTTATGATAACGCTATATACATTGTATATAGGTATACATATTCCAAATGATGTTGTCATTCAGATTGAAATCTGAAACCTTATTCAATAAAATTTCCTTTTAAAACCCACACAGATGAACATGTTACGATTTTTTTGTCGAAACTTGATAAGTTGGTTGGTGATAGTACGACTATGGAATCATATTAAAAAAATTAAATGCGTAGTTAACTAAGTACTTAAAAAAACCAATATTTTGTTCTTTAGTACATAAAATACATACGAATTGAAACCATTTTTACGAAAAGTATACGAAACGAAGATTTTGAACTTTGACATGGATAAAGTTTATACGAAGGGCACAAAGCATTCGCAAAAGTTTAACAAAAAAAAAATCGATTTCAAGAACTGGACCAAATTGAAATGGGTTCCCACAGGAAGCACAAACTTTCAAATAAAAAATAATCATTAAAATCTTTTCATCCAGTCGAAAGTCCTGAGGTAACAAATATTAAAAAAAGATACAGACACAGTTAACGTCGTACTTTTATTTTGAAGTCGGTTAAAAAAAAGTTATGGTCGAATACAGTTGTGTGCGTGTAGTACAGTACTGCGGTTGACACCTTAGTTTAATTTCGTATAAGACATGTACCAAATACAAACTTATGACGTCACTGTTTTAGACTACTCAATTGAGTAACATATTTATACGAAAGCGAAAGAAGGAGGCCTTAACCCTCTCCTGAGAGGACACCTGAGCCCAGCAGTGGGACATTATGGGTTGTTGTTTGAAAGAAGGAGGGTTATGTTTTTCGAGTATATATATTTATTTATATTTCTCTGGCATGTCATAGAGCCTAAACGGCTTGTCGTATTTTTATGTGAGTGGTGATGTGAGCGTGCTAGTCGTGAGAATGACACTGAGTACATCAAAATTTAAAAAAAACCTCTGTAGATATACACATTCTAAAAGATTTTGTCATTCAGATTGAAATCTGAAAAATGATTCAATAAGTAAATAATTTCCTTTTATTTCCTTTTTCCTTTTTATCGTCGATTCCCAAGAATTTTCGATTCGGCTAGACTCTTTGACGCTGCGTAGAGATGTGGCTTCACTGTGCATGTTCTGCCGCGTTTACCACGGGGAGTGCTCCGAGGAATTGTTCGGGCTGATTCTTGCCGCCTCTTTCCGCCATCGTCGTTCGCGACAGAAATTTCCTCCCCATCTAGATGTTCGGCAGTACACAACACAACAGTCGCCTGCGTTATTCCCGGACCAATACGACCTTCAAACCTTCAAGAAAAGAAAGTACTCCTTCTTAAAAGGCCGGCAACGCACTTGTGACGCGCCTTGTGACTGTGACTTGTGACTGGTGTTGCGGGTGTCCATGGGCGGCTATGATTGCTTACCATCAGGCGATGAGTATGCTTGTTTGGCACGATTATAATAAAAAAACAAGATTTAAAAAAACAAAGAAAATCTGAATTTAATAAAGATGACAGATATTGACGCAGTCGGGTTTTTTGTTTAAATAATTTTATTTCTTCAATGTTTGTTTGGTTTATAGTAATAGAAATGAAAAGCTGTAATAATTATATTTGCGTAATGTTTTATAATGTTCGTTCTAATGAATCGATCGGTATTTATTAATTATTTCATTACGCTTGCCAATACATCGTGATCAAATCCTATTACAGTTATCTAAGATGCCAACGAAGCCCCAGACCTCCACAGGTCGTCGAGTTCAGAGTGTCCAATGAAAAGTAGGTACAGGTTCCGTTAAGTGGTTACGTCGACCGTCTTAATATCTAGAGGGCACACATATTAAAGAATTTTAGGTATTTTTAGACGCATTGCGAGTACAAAATTGATTTATTGGTCTGAAATTTTTACGAAATGACGGAATGCTAAACTGATGCAATCGTAAAACTTGAGTACTCTTGGTGCGTAATACCTCCTTTAAAAATCGCTTTTCCAGGCAAAGCGAACACAAACATTGGTACTGTATGGGTTTAATTTATCTGCAGTACGTCAGTATCTTTGGTAGTATAAAGTCGTTCTTTGTTCTCGTGCACTTAGAGCTTTCAAACTACGCAACAGTTTTTGCGGTTTTCCTCAATAAAAACAGTGATTCAACTGGAAGGTTTATAAGTATTACTAGCTGAGCCCCGCGATGTTACCCGCACTATAACAACGACCGCAGGCAACGCCACGGGGCGAAGCTCGTCTAAAAAGTAGTATGAGTTACTCCTTATATCACTAGCTATCTGCCAGTGAAACTGTCGTCGAAATCAGCGCCGCCGATCCAAGGATTAGCCGGAACAGATAGACTAAAATTAAAAAAAGTGCTTTTTGACTTAAGTATTGTATATACTTCATTTCATTTTTTCATTTATTCTTTATTGTACACATTGAAAATACAAGTATGAACAAAATACAAGGAAGTGTCATGTACAAAAGGCGTGCTTAACTCAACATTGAGTTCTCTGCCAGCAAACCCTGAGTGAACAGAGGATAGTGCAAAATGTAAGGACATAGTTATGCGTATTTAAAAGAAACGAATATAATAACAAATTAAAAAGATAATAATAGTGATTTATAGACATTGATTTTATAACTACAGTTGAATACCNGATGTTGACACACTGACTACCCCATATATATATATATATACTTCCATGTGCATTTAGTGAGAAGCTGTTAATTTGTAAATACAAACATACATTTTAATTTTATTTATTTGTATTGACAGCAGTTCTTCATGAACACATCTACCCCATCGATCTATATATTATTGTTAGTAACTTTCGGAGCACAATGGAAGTCACCCTGTCTGAAGGCACCACTCTTTATTACCGTCGCAAGTTGAGACTATTGTCGTGACGTCATTGCCGCCCCCTCCCGCGCGATATATATTGAGTGTCGGCGGGGGGGCGCACAGGTTGTATAGGGCTGGTTAGCAAGCCAGCAATTTTTGAGAATATATTTAAGTATTAGATAAGCAATTTATTGACATTGCTTGAGTGTTGGGACACTTACGGTACGGCTGGTCAACAAGCTCAAACTCGATTAGCGTGCTATAGAGAGGGGTATGTTCGGTGTTTCTCTAAGATAATCAGAATCGAAGTGATCTGTCTGGAAACCAATGTCATCGACATACCACAGGATTATTATGCTGTAGTGGCAGTGGGCTGGCCATATTAACCGCAGAACCGATAACCGTCGGGGTAATTGTGTTCTTGAGTGGAGACCGCGTTTCGGGAAACTTAGTGCAGTAGGTCCCGTTTAAGGCGCTGGGTGCGAGACGACGTAAGGTAGTCTTAACTATACAGAATTAGACATAGAATTAATATATGCGCTAACTTATTGTCCAATTCTGTTAAAACTGCGCATAAATTAGCAGAACACACATTCGTTTTCAATTTCGTTGACATTTGATATTTGCAAGCAATGAAAATATTTATAGCTGGCATTTAAGCGCGTAACGGTTTCTAGTAAAACTTGAGGCCCGAGTCATTGACTTCTCAAACATTTTGACAATTTCGCTGACAGAAGGAAGATGCGATAAAGACAAAGTTGCCGAATATTACACTTTTCTGTAGGGCTTCTTAATTCGTCCCATAATGGAAAAGATTATGTAAATGAATGGGTCTAGTGATTAACGACTTTTATTTTTTACTTGTGGCAATCCCACGGGTCGTCACCTCGCCGGAGTTTGCGGCGGGGCGGTGTGTCAGAATCGAACCAACTAAAATCACACGGTGGGCCACTCTGCACCTGAGACGGCAGGTATCCGGGAACTGCTGTTATTAAGACACGTGGTTAGCTCCCCTGACTTACCCATAGGTATAAGATTGACTCACTCATAACCCTTTTACAAATTAGTTACACATTACAGACTGACGAGGTTGTGTGGGTCACTCAGTGTGTAATATATAGCTATGTAATTTATAATAATAATTTATTTCGTAAAAACATAACCTTTACATAATAGTTACAGATGTTCTAGCTAGGCTACTTAAATAGCCTGTATTAAGAACAATCTGCTTCTGTGTTCCATAAAATTAACAAAAGATACGTAGGTATACATATAAAATTTGTACACGGTGATTCAATTGATGTATTATGTAAACTATATATTTATGTAAACTGTTATATCTGTTGTACAATAAAGTGTATTCTATTCTATTCTAAAATTGCAAATTGTTATTAAAATTTTAAATACTAGATTACATTAACTGCTTGTGTGAACGTGTGCATGTGTGGGAGTGTGTTTGTGTGTGTAAATCTATGAAATTATGAAGTTATAATAGGCTTTTTAAAGACATGAAGTTCTCACTTTCCATATAGTTTTTCTTCGAAATATATTGAATAATTTGAGATTTTATTGAAGCATATGAGGATTTGTGTATTTATAACTATGTTTATCAGCAGTATGGTTGGTTTCCAACTCCTCCAGTATGCTTTTGATTAATTTCATTGCGGGTTCTAAGCCAGCTTATTTTTTCCTGGGACTTCTCGAGTGTCATAACTCGGTGTGTTCTTGGGTCACTGCTGTTGATCCTGGTGTACAGGGGTACAGTGGTGGGCTGTAGGCGGGATTAGTAGTCTGATTACCTTTGAACAAGCTCTGTCTAGTTTGGGATTAAACGGCCGTGTGACGAGTTATTATTGTGGAGATTCTTGGCAAACATGCAAGTGAGTGCAGACTTTATGACCGTGACCGTGTAACTTCACGCTTACAACGGCATTAGATGATTGTGGGAACTGCCAATAACTAACGAGCTATCAGAACTACTCGCTCGCTCTTTTACATTATTGTCTATACAAATGAATAAAATTGAAGTGTCTTTGTGTAATTTCAAATCAACAGCTTTTCACTAAATGCATTTTGATAGTAAAAATACGGTACCATACAAGAAAAAATCTTTTTTTATCATTTATGTGTGTCTACCTGATAGTTGCGGTGAATCCGCCTCTGTGGCGCAGTGGTAGCATATGCGACTGCTGTGCTTGAGGTCTCGGGTTAGATTCACGGGTCGGGCCAAATGTTTGTATGGTCTGCAAAAATTTGTTTCGGAGTTTGGGGGTTTTCTATGCATAATATGTATATATTTACAAATATATATATATATATTTATAATTTATTATATATATATTATATATATTTATATCAGTTGTCTTATACCCATAACACAAGCTCTGTTTACCTTGGGACTGATGGCTGATTGTGTGTTTAATGTTCGTAATATTTTTTTTTTTTAAATCTAGAATGGCTTGACTGGTTTTGACTGGACTTGCACTGGCATGTAGCTTACGATATAAGTAGTAACTTGGGCTACTTTCATTTTATAAATAAATAAGTATATATAAAAAAAACAAAATTGACCGAATGACCTGACCTGACCTGAAACCGATGAAATAGTGAACCGAAGAAACATTTGATAGTGTATAATCAATACTAATTATATAAACGCGAAAGTTTGTATGGATGGATGTTTGTTACTCTTTCACTTAAAAACTATTCAACGTATTTGGAACTTTACAGTAATGCTACTACATATTTGCCGCGATAACCGACGTATACGCGGGCGGAGCCGCGGTCATAAACTAGTATAACATAATAGTGAGACAGTCTATGAAAAAACAGCAGCAAAATTGATTTCACTTTACAGTTCCTTTAAATGCATTCTACGAAATATGCTTAACGAAAACCGACATTATATTACGTCATCGAATCAGTAAGAAAAACTAAGCAAATCATACATTACCATTTGAATATATCCGCGTTTATTTCATTTAAGTACATATAACGAAGGACATCGATTTTTCAAACACAAAAATACATATCTACTAAGAATTGATAAATATAATAATCTTATTCTCTTGATTTTTGATATTTCTATTATTTTCTATTAAAATTAGGGATTGCAATCTCGTTCCCGCGAGATCTCGACCTATTTACTGAGGTTGATCTCGCGACAATTTAACGACATTGCACTCAAAGTTAAAAACTTCTTGATGAACTGAACAAGCCTTTTATTTCATCAACAACCCATAACGTCCCTCTGCTGGGCTCGGGTCTCCTCTCAGGGTTAAGCCTTTTATTTGATTGATATATTTTGTTCGTCAATCCCTAATTTCGAATAAACTTAGTGGATATTGTTTTCTTTATTTGATTCACTTCATCTCACTTCAGTAGTCAACGCAACTCAGATAATTTTATTTAGTTATAAAAGAATTAGGAAGAAGCATTTTAGTTATAAAAGAAATGTTTTATTATTAAAATACTTTTGTTTGACATTAGAAGAAAAGGACTTTCTTATTTGATTAGATATTAAAAATGGTTTGGAACTTGTTAAAATAAATACATAATGTTTTATAATAGCTATAATTCATTTTTTCCTAATTTATTCAAATATTGTGGTTTTTGGAAGTACAAACACACTTAACTGCCAATCTCGCGAGATCTCGCATTTTTTAATCATAGCCATATTCAACCTTAGAAAAAAGATTTTGTCTTCCCACGCTGGCCAGACGGATTGATATAGTTAGCTGTTGTTTCAAGTAATTCTACCCTTTGCACTGCTTTGTTTGCGTAATTAGTCCAGTTTTAGGGTACCCACGGGTCACTTGATCACTCGGAACTCTCAACAACTCGGAAGGCGTTCAAGTTGTCTCTGTTAGATGACAGTTCTTGTCTTGAAAGTAGTAAAGGTCTGAATGTTTCAGAAAGTTCTTTCTGTATATGATTTCCTAACATATAGAACTTTCTGAGGTACCAAACAAACTATTATCTAATATTTTAGTTTTCGTTAAATCGTTTAAATACCTATATCCTAATCACACCTATAGGCGCGAGGCGCTCATAGCCTAGTTGCACTCGGTGCTTAGAAACAATCACCGAGGGCAAGCAACGATGGCGCGGTCAGTACCTGGATGGGTGACCGCTAGTGTCATGTTACCATGAGCGTCTCCATGATTTGGAGGTCACGTTAAGCAGTCGGTCCCGGTGGTTATCATACGATAACAGTCGGGAAGCTTAGTTTACGTAGCCATAACGTTGTCTTGCCAGTCCTCACCCCCCGGGTTGTATGGCCTTAAACCTTTCCTGAGAGTAGACCCGAGCCCAGCAGTGGGACATTATGGGTTGTTGATGAATCACACCTACACTGTCTAAGTAATGAATGCTTATTACCCCATAAAACTAGTAACTACAACATACATTTTATAATCAGGAGCTGTCGGCCCCTCGTGTCGCAACTAGGCAGGGAGCGGGACGTTATGCGATGCCTTTGGTTGCGTAATGTGCACACGATCAAACACGGTTGCAACACGTGGGTGCTCCACAATTTATGAGAGTAATTATATTTATTAGTTATTTTTTTATTATCATGAAAGGTGTTTCTATACAAAGCAGAAAGACATTTACGTTAATTGAACCAACCCACACGGTGATTTAAATATCTATACTCATGGGTATTTCTGATTTCATCATCTTCTTAGCCTTTATTATTCCCAAGATTAATTGGGATCGGCTGATATTTACTGCGGTGTACGAAGTGGTACCGTGTGCGATGGCGGTGCGCTGTGGTATTGAGGTTGATCGCACTTCTGTTTATTACTCGGCTGGTTTGTGCATCTCAAACTAAATACAATTCTTCTGTTTTGTAATATTTCCATTAATGCACTGCTCATTTTGGTTAAAAATAATTGAATCCGTTCGAAATAGTATAAATCCTGGGATTGCGGGCATTGTGTAACTTTCTGTCTCGCACAACATATGGTGGAATGAACTGTCACCTGCGGTATTCCCGTACCAGTAGGACCTTCAAATCTTCAAGAAAAGAGCGTATTCATTAGAGGTCATCACATAGAGGTCTCAGGTTCGATTCCTAAGTCGGACCAAATGTTAGTATGATCTGCAAATATTTGTTTCGGAGTTTGAGTGTTTTCGATGTATAATATATATGTATTTACAAAAAAAAAGGTATATGCATTAATATCAGTTGTATAGTACCCGTAACACAAGCTCTGCTTAGTTTGGGATTAGATGGCGCTGTGTGTTAAAATGTCATGAAATGGGGACCGTCTTTCTTAAAAACGAAAAACGATCTCGACGCCTACATTAAGTTCAATAATAATTTTATTGACTTGTAGGTGTCGCGACAGACTTCGTCCTGCCAAGAGTGGTTGGTCTAACGCGGTCCGATAGAAAATGAAAGTGTCATTTATCGCAATTGTTACATTATTCTCCATAATAACCTTCCTTGTGCTTTAATTAAAATATAAAAAAGGAGTTGGTCGAGCGGTTCTCAAGTTCTGCTCTTAACAAAACATTAGGAAATGCATTTCTATTTATGTAAAATAGATAGATTACATATTATATGTATGTAATTTGAATAGAAATTCGTAAAAAATTGTAAAAAATATACAAGAACGAAATCTACTATAGTGTCGTAGCGTGTATCAATAGTTCAGTGTTATATACATTTATGAGAGTCTGCAGTGCAGAATATAGGACCCGTTCACACTGTTACACCACTTTGAACTTTAAACCTGTTGGCTCAAAGTTGATATGCGCGGTTGAGGCGGGTCGGCCGTGAAACCCTAGGTCCGTTAGGTCGATACTCAGTGCGGTGGGTGACATAATGCTGGTCTGGATGATTCCGCACCCGCTCTAGCGCTTTGTCACGTAGACTTAATAACCCGCGACGTGGTAGTGGTAACCTTAAGCTAAATATAGCCGGGGCTGTGGGTGGGCTCTAAAACGCTAATACATACATATATATATACGGCAATGAGTCGTATGTATATACACTTAGCTACCTCAGAATCTATACTTTATATTTACCGAATACAAGCTAAAATTAATAAAAATCCCCTACACAAGCACTTAATCAAGTAATCATACGCCAAGAACGCCTTACATCATTTTGGAAGAGCTGATACTCTTACATTGATGGGCCGATATTAACCAAACATAGAACCACCGCAAGGAAACTGGCTTTCAAATGAAAAACACCGCGTCGAAATCGTTCCATCCATTTGAGAGTTACGATGCCTTAGATGACACACACACAGACATCGAGGTCAAAATTATAACACCTCTCTTTTTACGTTGGAGGTTAAAATGAAGTCGCTTTCATACCATATTAAAAATTCGAAAGTAACTGTATCTGTTATGAATTGACTACTAAACAGCTACACTGATTTTAATTAAATTTGGCATGTAGAGTTACCGACATACTGTGGGCAGAGAACCAATCAAAGGTTACACCTAACCATGACACAAGACGTCTATATAAATAAATAAAACTGGAGTGTCTGTTTGTAATATTAAAATACACGGTATGTGCATATACGAAAATATTTTAATTTTTGGTCTGTTTGTTCCGGCTAATCACTGGAACGACTGAAAACGATTTTGAAAGGACTTACCCAGAGTTATTATTGTACCGCATTGGTTAAGAACGCGGGGCCAGCTAGTTCTGTAATATTTTATTGATTCATTAATATAACATCACGCTTCGATAAATAAGAGACTAAGGAAAGGTGAAAAATGTAATCTTCTTGAGAAGAGTAGATGAGTCAGTTATTTATTTATTTATAACTTGATGCACTTTAGAACATCGGCGGACTTAATGCCCAGGGCATTCTCTGCCAGTCAACCTTGCGGTGGTGTAGAAAGAAATGCTGTGAGATAGGCGCACATAGCGTTTACAACTTAATTAAGCAATATACATACATGCACAAATGTCGATATAAAATATGCTGTACTTATATATATTTACATATCTAACACACACATACATATCAATTTACATTATATTCGCACACTATGGATTTGAGAAATTTGGTTGGCGTGTTATCATTTTGATAATTCTAGCATATCATTTAGAAAGAGCTCACGTACCTTCTTTTTAAAGTTATAAAATATATGTTCCTACAAAACATCTGTTTGCTTTGAATATACTCACAGACCCACTGTGAGGCCATTCAAATATGCTTCTGAACACTTTTGAACACACGCGGCCGTATGACCCCGAACTAGACAGAGCCTGTATTATGATAACCAGACTGCTCATATACATACTTATATATTACTAAATACATAATATCTATATTAATATTACAAGGAAAGATTTGATTGTTTGCATTAAATAGGCTTCGAAACTACTGAACCGATTTGAAAAATTCTTTCACCATTAGAAAGCTAAATCATCCCCGAGTAACACTTACTTACATCATATTTGCCAAAATTTTATGGGTCCGTATGAAAACTTCGAAACATGGTCAAGTGTTCTAAACTTAGAAAGTTTGCTAAGAGCGTGCTATGATGTTAAAATTGTTAGCGTGAATACCAAGGTTTACCCGTGCGAAGCCGGGGCGGGCTGCTAGTTGTAGATAAATTACACACAAACTTATAACAAATTATTCGTCGTAAGTGAGTATCGAATCCATGACCTGGGGTTTTCTCGATTTTCATCCAGCACTTGATTGTGTATTGACTAAAATATTTATTTGACTCCACTAGCGCTGTTAGAAAGAAAGAAAGAATACATTTATTAGTCACACAAAAATAATCAAGTTAAAGGAGAAAAAGAACTAGTTACTGTTCGAGATATGTAAGTCTTACGTCATGTCTATAATAGTATTTTATTGGAATATGAATAGTGCCTTTCATGTACTTACATCATCGCGAATTAACTCTAAGTGAAGTTTAAGTTTGATGTAATACCGATATTTATCTCAGCTTAGAACGCTCACTGGTCGAAATCCAACCATAATAACTCGCATTTTTTAACCTTTTGCGCTCCTACATATACGTATAAACTTTTACTGAGTCAAATTTCATACTCCGTTCCCACAATTTTCGTAAAAAGGGGTAGGTAAAAAAGTTTTTTCACGTATTTACATAGATTCTGAGTACCCAAATCTATACCTATTTCTCTGATGATACAGGCCTGCGTGTACATCTAAGGAATACTCTCTCTTCTCTCGAGTATAACTTCTTAAATAAAAAAAAAAACAGAAATCGGTTTACAAACACACTCACGCACACACAATTAGACAAAAAAAGAAATGAAAACCTCGATTTTGCCATCGATTACTAATAAGACACTTGATTACCGCTTCTTGAAGTTCTTTCTCTCCAATCACCTCACAAATCTTCTATAAGTTAACTCGATTCGTGTAACGCGGTAAACGCTTGACCCATTACCGCATCAGGCTTTTTGTACAAGCTCGATTGCGACGTTTAGACACACACAAGTATAACAAAACGGCAATAAAGTGGGATGTCTGCGCGCTCGCTCAGCCGTCGAGGTCAAGGTTAAACCTTCTGTGCGAAGAGGTGACGCGAGGCGTGGTCACACGAACAGCGGGCTGAGCGGGAATCTAAGCGATATTTTGATAGAACAGTAACAGTTTTGGAGAGTTTGCCCAAGCCGTAATCACGATTATCTAGCCATTAGTGCCCCGGCTAAACGCTCTTCATACTAGACTCGATTTTTGTAAGTCGTCTTTATTTCTTTATTGAGCTGATAAGATCTTCAGTATTGCTTATATAATAATTTTATAGTTTTTATTGCTTTTTCTTAGTATAGTAGATGAATCGAATCACGTGACGAATTAAGGATTAGGAAAATTCCAAACCCAAGGTTGGTTTTGTGTTCTTTGTAAATTGTAGAGCTTAATTATTATTGTACCTGTTGTGTTCATAGGTGACGAAAATTACTCCATGCCAAGACAGAATCGTATAAAGCATAATTATAATTATGTTCTCTTGTATTTAAATCGCTTTATCAATAAAACCGCTGTCTCTTATGTGATACTGGCGCCCCAACTTAGAGGGGGAACACTTAGTGTCGAAGCGTGCTGATTGTATTATAACCTCCCTCGGGACGGGGATCACAATTGCGGGGGGAAACTTGCTGGACAACTTGTACAATGAAATCGTGCAATTATGCGAATTAATGTGGTAACACGAACTGTCTGTCATCTTGTCAACAGACAGTTTAGTTGCAGGGCCTGTATTAGCGATAAAAGTGTGTTAACTTTATTTATAGCTAATTGTAAAGAGCATGGATTCAATGCTAACTTGCATAATATATGAAACGTCCTTAAGAGGGGTAATCTTTGTTGTTTTGACGGTGTCATTCTATTTATTGTTAAAGTGGGTCATGATTCAAGTTTATCGATAGTACAAGAATCCCCTCTAGAGTTAGGAGGAAAAGGGGTGGGGGAAGGCTGAAGCGACGAAACATTTTTTTTAACACCATTTTTTTGTGAGGCCACGATATTACTCTGGTCGAGACGGCAGCTTTTTTCGACACACACACACACACTGCGCATTATTGACCTATTAAGTATATTGTTACTCTACATCAGGAGGCCACTCCTGAAGGCTATGGTCCACTATACCGTGCTGGCTGGCTGGTATAGAGTTTGTTTCAAGATTTCCTTATTCTTCACAGTGCCACTGTCCTGGCAGTTTGCTCCCTTAATCGACACCACGAATAGATGGTGGTGGGTGGCGACCACAAATTATTGACGACAACCAACCACCCCCTGCTATAAGATAAACAAACAAAGCATACTTGTGTATTCACGGCCACGTGTGTGGATATGTAACTCGGAGAGTGACAGTCACATAACAGCGCGTTCAGAGACCCCTCGAGCTGGCGCAGCGCCAGGCCGGCGCGCGACGTGCGCGTGCCTCTACGTCAAGCGGAACCCAAAAGCATCCCCACTTCTGTATCATACATTTCTGCCTCTGTGGTGCAGTGCAACTGAACTGTGAGAACAAAGGAAGATGGCAGATTTGTACATCTGGCAATATGATTGAATGGTCATTGGATTTATACCGTTTAAGTGAATCATTCTGACTATTTCCATATAATACATTCTGGAATTAAACTCACTTGCACTTATTTCACTAATTGATTTATTTTTACACCTGACCCGTTTCGTCTTATGGCATCATCAAAGGTTAATGGCAATATAAAATAAAATATTCACATCCAAAACCCGACAACTGCAGGTACATAGAAATCTCAGTGTGTCGGTGTAAGAAAATTTCCCCGAAATTAGGGAAACACTGAAAAACTAGACACACTGAGGTTTCCATGTAACCGCAGTTGTTGGATTTTTGGATGTGAATATTTTATTTGTTTTCTAAAACTAAATTAACTTTTTAATGTTGTAAATATATTATTGTCGGTGATATTACCAGTCAAATAAATATAAAGACGGATGGTGGCGGTCTATTGAGATGGTTCTGCATCAAGCCTCCGGCATCTCACGCACCACTGAGACACGACAGCACGAACACTATCAAGTTGGCCTTCCAAGCGAGGGTAGTACCGCGCCGGTTGAGCTGATCCATTCATACTAAAATTAGCGTGGTTCTAGTACCTTGACCAGTAGTGCCGTAGTGATCTCGTACAACGAGACAAACAAACTCATCACCTTTATAATGTTAGTGTAAATGAGGCGCTCATAGCCCAGTTGCACTCGGTGATTAGAAACAATCACCGAGGGTCAGCAACGACAGCGCGGTCAGTACCTAGGTGGGTGACCGCTGGTGGCATGTTACCATGAGCGTCTCCGTGATTCGGAGGTCACTTTAAGCAGTCGGTCCCGGTTGTTATCTTAAGATAACAGTCGTGAAGCTGAGTTAGAGGCCTTTGGGCGGCTTGAAAACATCCAACGGTAAGATTACGTGGCCACAACGTCGTCTTGCCAGTCCCCAACCCGCATTTGGCCAGCGTGGGGACGTATGGACTTAACCCTCTCCTGAGAGAAGACCTGAGCCCAGCAGTAGGACATGATGGGTTGTTGATGTTGATGATGGTTGGTATTTAAAACTCCGTGTACTCTGCTAGCTCCTTATCTTGTAATGTTTATACACAGTCACGAAGACAATAAACGCACGAATCACCACAAACACCGCATGTAGGTTTTATTATCCCCGTGCTAATTGTGAGTCACCGACAGACGAGGTTGTTCGCTGCATACTTAGCGATAATGCTACTGACCACACACGTAGGGTTGCCACTCATTCACATATCACTGTGATATAGTTATTTTTAACCTACTTCTAACGTTTTATTTAATCAAGAATGGACTCGATAACTCCGACACTGACCTAATTTTTAAATAATTTTTGTAATCCGAACGGTATACTCTTAAGGCGGTCCCATTATCACCAAATCCGGATCTGATAGATCCTAAAGAAATCACGCGGAACTCCCAAATTTTAGGGGCCCACCAGCTTTTTTTTTAAGCTTTTTATATTTATCTCTAGCCATGCAGAATTTGTGTTTGGTGGTGATTATCAGTACTGCAATTTGGAGACGTCGATTTCATGTCACAAGTCTATCCTGTAACTCAATACAGCACTTGCCCGAAGCCCGGTTCTGGTTATAAATGCATCCTGTCAGAGATGCCACTAGACTACGATATGATATGATGTAGAGAGGTTCTACAGGACACCCTCCTCTATTGCCACAGGACGACTATTAAAAACTGTACTAAATTCCTATTATCTGTACATTTAATGTAACATCACCTGTTCAAAAACTAAAACAGCACGTGACAGCCCTATCGACTTATTCATATGACAAATTATAACGACGCATTGTACGCCCATTAAGCGTTTAAAAAGATTATATCTCGACCACTTTAATTTGGCCTTTTTATTCTACACTAAAACTATTGCTCCAATTATCACCTTATAGTTGTTAGTTTAGTTTTGATAAGCTTATTAAATTAGGCTTAATTATTCTGGTATTATATGTTAAACACTAAGGGCGAATTATGCAACGATCGACCTAAGTAGCTACTAAACAAAATTAGTTAAATGCAGTTAAACGCATAAACACGTTTATGCATTTCATTCGATCTTGAACAATGATGACAGCAGGTATATTCAGTTAAATATGTTTATGGGCAGCGGATTTTGGTAGATGAGATTATTATGCATATAATTTTGACGGTGTGTTGGTGCCACAATTGTATTGAATGAAACTCTCAGCCTTTGAATTCGTAATCAGGGCTACTAATTAGACGAAACGGCCCGTCAAAGTCTGCTGAATGTATATCTCTATTTATAGTAACTAGCTACTGCTGGCAGCTTTGCTTGCTTAATTATTTCTTACTTCGTGTTTGAACGTTGAAAATGATAAATTTAAAAACCACCATACATCCCCTATTTTGCTTCTTTAGCGGTGAAATTGCCAAAAAAACCTGTGTAAATCACACACAACACCATCTATCTTCTTGTACTATAACAGCTAGATTGAATGATAAAATACTACTACTTAAATACATATTATCAGTGACATAATATTATTTATTTCGTCAGTGATATTATCCATAGAAAATACCAAACTCCGAAACAAATATTTGTTTAATTATACATTATTGAGTAGGTGTTGACGGGCAACATAATAAGCATCATCATAATTTAGACGGCATTGACAAATCAGTAAATGAAAGCTTTTTAAAACACGCCTATTTGCCTATTTGATCAGGGGTAGAATCTGTAGAGTCTCACGGGGTACACGGGGGTGAAGTGGGCGTGATGCGCGCGGGAGGGGAGGACAATCTGGCGACATCGAGACGGTATCGGTTAATTAGCAATCAAGGGCGCCGTACTGAGATGTGTCCATTGTCGCTGTATCGATGTTGCATTAAGCTCTCGTCAACTTGTCCTCGTTAGGAAGTCATTTGTGTGATGTGCTATTTCTTTCATTGACAACTTCTGCATTAGGAATATATCCTATGTCGCGGGGGACTTTGCAAGCTTACATGAAACGGACACAAATGACACCCAGACTCCACCGTAATCCATTTTTAATAAAAACAATGCTTTTCTTTTCACATGCAAATCTTGAAAGTAAATTAAAACGTTTGTCGATGATGTCAACAAAACTGTCGGGTGTCAGTTAGTCTATACAAATAAATAAAACTAGAGTGTCTGTTTGTAATATTAAAATAACCGCTTTTTACTTAATGCCATTTTTTTATAAACCATAAACCAAAATAACATTTTTTTTTCAATTTTGTCTGTCTGTCTATTTGTTCCGGCTAATTTTTGGAACGGCTGGACCGATTTTGCCGGGACTTTATGGCAGATAGCTAATATAATAAGGAGTAACTTAGGCCAGTTTTTAAGCTTTGCCCCGCGATTTTACACGCGGTTGTAAACGTACAACAATAACAGCGGGTAACACCACTCAGTGAGTAAAAAATAAAAACGATTAAAGAACAATAAAATATATCTATTGCCTTAGCGTATGCATCATACAAAAACATATCGCGTCTATCGTTTTGATTTTTAACATAAATGTATGTGCCATTCCTTTGTTTGTAAAGGTATAAATACGCGACATGAGTCAGACTCTCCGAGCGACGTCTGGCGCAACTCGCGCGGCCTAATTGAGGTATTCGCATCAATTCATCTCAAAGACCTCACCGACAACCGTATCTTTGTGTCGGTGCCGCCGCGAGCCGCGGTCACAATTGGACGCACCAATTGACACAAACACTACCTTGTTTGTCATTAACATCGGCAGCACGCGTTCGTGTTGTGAAAACACTTTGTGGCAAACTGACAGCTGGATTGGTACTAGATGGCTTTGCTAATGTTAATGTTATAGGCTGAAAAATTATGTGAATAATGTAGATTAAAATCAGAATCAATTCTTTTGATTTCAAGATATCTCTTGTGGCTAATATTTTCCTTCCTTTAAGGGAGGTTGATTAAATAATTTGAATGATAATAAACCATGGCTGGTGTAACCAAAACCACATTCTAAATTATTGAATCTTCTTACTGTCAACAACTTTATAAGATGTTTAAACTATTACCATATTCACATTCGCCTGCCAACAGACAGACTTTAAAGCAGCAAACACTTTACCACAAACAATTTTCGCAGTCAGAACACGTGTTTAGAATATTTCCTCCTTGATCCAGAACGTTTCAATAAAAAATGACCTTAAGCTGAATCTCAATTCAAAATCTAAAACTATGTGAGTGACAAAGTTATGAAAATGCTATGAAAATTCAAACTGTGGCGGGCACTCGAACCCTGAGCGGGGAGCCGCCGCGCTCAACCGCTTACTACTACGCTGACCTTGAGCGACTCAAGCGTAAAAATGGCCAGGAACCCATCCAGGAAGTTATCGTCCAGAACCTCGACGAACTAAGCGAATACGTCGACACGAATGAGGTAATCAATGATGGGGCCGTTCGCGAAGTGCCTCCCCTCAGAGACAGGGTCCGACACTGGAGCCTCCCGGAATATAACACTCCAGAGAATTCCAGAAAAATTGAAGAAACTTACTCCACTGCGGGCACTTTTCCTATGCCCGAGCCAAAAGAGAAAGAGCCACTCCTGGCTGAGTTGGAAGTCGTTGGACGATTGCCTTTGACGCAGTTGGACTCTGGCTCAGGAGTCAGGAGGAGCAGGAGCTGGTATCTTTGCTGTCCGAATGTTGCTGAGGAGGAAATATCCAGAGAATCGTCTTGGAGGTACTCCAGCTTGAGACCAGTGACGGCGCCGCCGATTGCTGGACAAAATGGGATCCACATGATGGTACGTACTTGTGTGTGGTGGCAGGAAGGGTGTTGTTTGCGTTAATAGTATCTGCGCGACTTCAAAACACATTTTGATTGAACCCTGAGTAAATAATTTCTCAAAAAGTTTTTCGCGCAGACATCTGTGTGATCATTTTCTCATTGTGGAAAAATTATTGCCAAACGTAACCGCTCCCTAAGGCTTCTGTTTTATCTCAATTTATAAAATTACATGGACATAAAAGGATTGTTCATTGTACTGACCTTTCTCAACTTATAGCTAACTTATTAGTTTACGTATTATAATACGTCTTATTACAGCTTATTAATTACACTTGTAAATTCCTCCTGTTTATAGACCAATACCTTCTCTCCATACTCTAGTACTTCTAACTGAAGTAAGCTGTTTTATTATGTCCAAGAATAATCGCTGGAACTTTGCCCACACATTGACGGAATTTAATCAAAGTAAAATTTTGTTACTTGTAATTGTCCAAGGATGTTTTTGTTTTCTGTAAAGGCTTAATACTTCCAGGTGGCAACACAGAGCTCTGGTCCTGATGACCTGGCTTCCCTGCGCGCTGAGCGCGACGGTCTCGCCCGGGCGCTGGCTGCGGAGCGACAGCGCGCGGCCACCGCAGCCAGAGCTCACGACGCGAGGCTGGCGGAACTCCACGGGGTCATTGCGGAGCTGGTCAGGAGACGGGCGCACGACAAACACGCGAGGGCTATACCTGAGGAGGAAGTGTCGGGTGAGTACCACATATACTTGGAGATAGACATAGCGTAGACACGTTGAAGCAGTTTATTCCGTAAAGAGTCTCGGTTTGGAATTGTTTTTTGTGATTTATTTACTTATATAAAATAACTTGCCCCTGACTAAGACATAATAACATGAAATTGAAACACCTAGGGAGGGTAAGGAGGAGGAGGGAGTGGTAGACGATTGTATGAAAATTCGTTATTTTCAAGGTTAAAATATGAAATAAAAAATAATCAAGCGAGCAAAATTCACATTTAGAATAGCACTTGAGTAATGAATTACAGACGAAACTAGTTATAACCTGCGTATTCAAGGACTAGTACTTTAGACCGCTTGACACTGTTGACTTAATGGAAGCCGTATTCTACGTGAGTTTTTTATTTTGTATTCTAATTTGGTCATTCACTTCTAAGAGTCTCGCAAGAGCGCTGTATGTTGTTGGACGTGGGCAGTACAAGACCGGTTGATGTAGATGGCTTTGGGGGAGGCCTTTGTCCAGCAGCAGTTTATGTAACTGTTACTAAGCCTGATGGACAGCATGAATAAAAGAGTGACTCCAAGAGTGGTGGTCAATGCGAACGCTGACAGTGCTGTGCGACCCACATTATGGCGGCCTAGTAAGATGCTTTTTCACGCCCGTTTAAGGGACACGTGGTCATAATGAGATAGGAAAACGTGCGGTGATAGTAAATTCCAGGTTTTGAGCGCTTCTTCGCTAACATAATGTTGATGATGTTGATACAGACGAGTGCGAATCGACGACGCAGCCGGCCGGCGAGCTGGACAACGACGCAGACAGATCACGGACGGAACAGGTGAGATTACAATCAGTATCTATAAGTTAGATGGCATCACACGATTCACCTAGTGGTATATGGACACTTGCAGTCTGGGGTTACACACGCGGTGCCGCTTTTTGTTTCCCCCACCAGAAATAGCGAAGGGGAGAGTCGGGTTCCCTGTAACTTCAGTCAGTTTCTCTCAGCTTGCCTGGGATATACACTTGAATATAAGATAATAGCGTTCCTGGTTTTAGTACGGGAGTACAAGATTAGATAAAAACAACAGGAATTAAAATAGCATTTTTACTATCAAATAAATACCCAAGGCAGTGCGTGTGTAAAGGTCAAGTAAGAATTTTCGAACCTGGACATCGCCACCTACCGGGTCGATGACCTGGAACTTAAATCATCCAGTAACCTAATAACACACAAAGATGTTCATCTAAGTTCAGCAGTTTACGTAATGTTCAGCCACATACATACCTACTGAAAAACAAACACAAAGATGGGTGCCATTCCAATATAAAATGACATCTATCTTTCAGAATGACACGCTATCAGCCTTGAGTCCAGCGGAGCTGCCGACTCCTCAGGAGTCGAAGGTGGAGCCTGAACCTGATGACTCTACTGACGCCAGCACACATTTGGCCAGGTATGAACAGGATTTTTACGAACTTCTGTAAACTACACACACAGGGATAAGAACAGAATGAAAGATATACAATGATGTGGAATTAAACCTGTCAAACACTGCCTGTTGGTCTAACTAGTGGTTAGCGCTGGTAGCTGACTACTAAGCCAGGGGACGTAGGATCCATTTCCACTGAGAACTATATAGTTGTGCCTCAAATTCCAAAAACTACACTCTATTTATGTTGTATCCGTACGGTTAGTCGGTCAGATTGCGGCGATCCGGAGTGCAAGCTTGACGTGGAGGCGAGGGCTTCGGTTCCCATCGACCTGCCCACGGACGCGGAGGCCACTGACGCCTGCGACACTTCTCTCAACCTCTCTGAAAAGGACTCCGACCTGTGTAGAGGCACCGCCAGGTAAGTGGACCATCACATGAGTCATAGCAGTCATGTAGCACGCAGAACCGGTGGCCGATAGGTTCTTGAGGTTCTAGCACAGAAAGCGAACTCTGCAGCATGACATTTTTAGTAGTAAAACTGTATAATATTAATGCTGAACAGGTATGAACATCGATCAGGTCGACAGTGGATATAGGCTGCTTCTTACCGTTCTTTTTGAGTCTTTAGTCCAGCTATGGACGTAGATGATGAAACTCAAGTATAACTCTGACGGGCTTGAGGTCCAGCCTACACGCTTGCCATTATGTATAAGTGTAGAAAATTAATTTTAAGGTAAATTTTAACTTGTTAAATATAGTTTTCAATCTGACTCCGATTATTGCACTCGTATATTATTGATAATTTGAATATATTCGGTTGTACTTCTAGAGAGTGGAATAAAACACAAACGTACGTGGACATTATAATCGTAAGAGAGAGGTTGACGGAAGTGCACCATAATTGCAACTACCCTCATAAACTTATAACATACAAGTTATTGGCTTATGAGGGTAGTTGCAATTATTTTTGTATTGTTTGTATAACACGATTGTTTTAATACATTTCGTAACTATACTTGATGTGGTGATAGATTAAGAACACGATGTGTCACCGCCCCAGGGCAGCAAACTACCAGGCCAACAGCACTGGAAAGAGAACAAATGTTAAAACAAATTAAATACCGACTCGTCTGGTCTGCGTGGTTGGCAAAAAACCTCTGTTTTCTATGCAGAGGCCCATGTCTAGCAATGGACTGTTTAGGCTGTGGCTAAACTAATCCATGTTTTATTCTGTAGATGCTATGAGGGGGGCGGAGACACGAGCGCGGGGGGGAGCTGCGAGCGGGAGAGGGGCTCGCCTGATGAACACAGGCTCTACACACACTCCACAGGTAAGACATCGGACATCGGTTGACTGAACGGTCGTGACCAGTGCAAATGATTATATGATCACAGTTAATATATCTGTGGTTTTTTTGTAAATATTTGTGCTATTGTGTGTTGGCAGGTCGATGCGAGTCTCGTCAAGCCAAGCTGGCGTCACGCGTGCGCCTGCGCAGGACTGAAGATGATGACTCCAACAACAGACCTCCCTCCGATGATGTAATTAATGCATCTTGTATTATTGCTAATGATAATATGTAAATGGTTCCATAAATCAATAGTGTGTATTGTATTATTTGTTGAACTCTTTCTTGCTTTTGCATCTCAATCTATGCAAGGAAATTAAATTGGAGTATCTGTTTGTAATATTAAAATAACCGCTTTATACGTAATGCATATGTATGCATGGTATATGTACCACAATATTTGTTTTTAAATTTTTGTCTATTTGTCCGTCCGCTAATCTTTTTAATGGCTGGACCAGTTTCGACCGGCCTTTCACTGACAAATAGCTGATGATATAAGGAGTAACTTAAGCTACTACTTACCTCGGTTACTGTTGTGCCTCGGGGCTCAGCAGGTTTAAAATAATATGAGTGTTAGTGTCAGGGCTTAGTTTATGTTATGTGGTTATTGCAAAGTGTTGTCCTCCCTCAGTGGTGGTGCGCGGAGGCTGCGGAGCGCCTGGCGCTAGACGTGTGTGCACACGCTGACCTCAGAGAGGCGCTTCTTGCGTCACAGCATCACGGTGAGTGAGGGCGCTCAGGTTTATATGCAAGAAGGCTTGTTGTTATGATGCTATCGGATCGTCATACATTTAATAAAAATAAATCATAAACATACACATTCAATCAACAACCCATAATGTCCCACTGCTGGGCTCGGGGTCTCCTCTCAGGAGAGGGTTAAGGCCACACGTCTCCACGCTGGCCAAGTACGGGGTTGGGGACTGGCAAGAATACGTTGTGGCTACGTAAATCTTGCCGTTGGATATTTTTAAGCCGCCCGAAGGCCTCCAAACTCACCTTCACGACTGTTATCGTATGATAACAACCGGGACCGATTGCTTAACGTGACCTCCGAATCACGGAGACTATCATGGTGTCAATGCCACCAGCGGTCACCCATCCAGGTACCGCGACGTCGTTGCTTGCCCTCGCTGAGTGTTTCTAATCACCGAGTGCAACTGAGCTATGAGCGTCTTACATACACATTTGAACTCTCCAATCGTACTCCAACCATTGGTCCTTCGAGCGAGATGAACAGATTGACAGATCAGTACCGGTGTGTTCTACACAGAGGGGGGCGCGGGCTGCGCGTGGGCGGGGCGCTGCGCGCGCCTGCGCGCCGAGCGCCGCGTGCTGCAGTGCGCGCTCGCACGCGCAGCGGACACCGCGCACAGGTACCTACTCACACACACACACGCTTTCGAAATCACTCGCCCAACCAATCACACTGGAACCTACAATCACATTTAGTATTCAGTTAGACAATCATATACTCACTTGCGCAATCACACACTCACTTATACAATCGCACATTCGCTTTCTATATATATTTTATATATAATCACCCACTCACACAATCACCCACTTACACAATCACCCACTCACACAATCACACACTCACTTACACAATCACAAACTCACTTACACAATCACCCACTCACTTAAACAAACGCTCATTCTTTTACTGTCCTTAAAAGGTAACGAGGTAACGATACGAAGTTGATCTGGTTACATGTTGGGGTTGCAGGTTGTACTGCGCGTGCGCAGTACACGAGTCGCGCTCCGTGTCTCTGTGCTGCGCCCTGCGCGCCGCCGACCGCGCGCTCGAGGTGTACGACGTGCTGCTCGCGCTCGCAGAGACCTGCCACGCGCACGGCGACACTGAGGTAGCCCACCCCACACCCTGTAGATAGTGCAGGTGTACGACGTGCTGCTCGCGCTCGCAGAGACCTGCCACGCGCACGGCGACACTGAGGTAGCCCACCCCACACCCTGTAGATAGTGCAGGTGTACGACGTGCTGCTCGCGCTCGCAGAGACCTGCCACGCGCACGGCGACACTGAGGTAGCCCACCCCACACCCTGTAGATAGTGCAGGTGTACGACGTGCTGCTCGCGCTCGCAGAGACCTGCCACGCGCACGGCGACACTGAGGTAGCCCACCCCACACCCTGTAGATAGTGCAGGTGTACGACGTGCTGCTCGCGCTCGCAGAGACCTGCCACGCGCACGGCGACACTGAGGTAGCCCACCCCACACCCTGTAGATAGTGCAGGTGTACGACGTGCTGCTCGCGCTCGCAGAGACCTGCCACGCGCACGGCGACACTGAGGTAGCCCACCCCACACCCTGTAGATAGTGCAGGTGTACGACGTGCTGCTCGCGCTCGCAGAGACCTGCCACGCGCACGGCGACACTGAGGTAGCCCACCCCACACCCTGTAGATAGTGCAGGTGTACGACGTGCTGCTCGCGCTCGCAGAGACCTGCCACGCGCACGGCGACACTGAGGTAGCCCACCCCACACCCTGTAGATAGTGCAGGTGTACGACGTGCTGCTCGCGCTCGCAGAGACCTGCCACGCGCACGGCGACACTGAGGTAGCCCACCCCACACCCTGTAGATAGTGCAGGTGTACGACGTGCTGCTCGCGCTCGCAGAGACCTGCCACGCGCACGGCGACACTGAGGTAGCCCACCCCACACCCTGTAGATAGTGCAGGTGTACGACGTGCTGCTCGCGCTCGCAGAGACCTGCCACGCGCACGGCGACACTGAGGTAGCCCACCCCACACCCTGTAGATAGTGCAGGTGTACGACGTGCTGCTCGCGCTCGCAGAGACCTGCCACGCGCACGGCGACACTGAGGTAGCCCACCCCACACCCTGTAGATATTGTATTTTCAATATCGTATTGGCTAGTTGTACACCTGTATGCTGTGTTTGATACGTTTACGTTACGAATTGTCGGTGTTGCTGTTCTTGTACAGTAACGCACATGTGTATATTTGTCGATTGTCCAGCGTTCTGCGACGGAGCTGGTGGCGCGGCAGCTGCTGGCGCGGCTGGACGCGGAGCAGGGCGCGGCCGCCATCGGGGAGCCGCTGCTCTCGCCCGGGCCCTGGTTGCAGCACCACGCCACGTCAGTATCGCCTCTACCACCACCGTCATCGTCGCCGCTCTATTTCTTAACTCGTAGCGTATAGCATAATAGTCCATTCGTTCGGGTAGTATCGGTGTACCCGTACGAAATCGTGGCTAGCATTGTGAAATACGAATATATTAATTCATACAACGGCGTAAACTAACAAATAACATTTGCTCGAGAGCGTACGGGCTCTTCGATCGCATGGTGGCTTACCGCACGTGCGACAGCGGTGCAATCGAGGTGACCGTATCTAAGCGAATGGATTATACATGTTTCATATCAGAAATTTTGGTCGGACGAGAGTACGACGTACACTGTAGCGGTAGCGTATGCGACCGTCGAGCGCGAGGTCTCGGATTCGCTTTCTAATGTACGTGTGTTCGTGGCAGGGCGGAGGGCGGCGCGGGCGGCGCGGGCGGGGCGGGCGGCGCGTGGGGCGCGGCGCAGGAGGCGCGGCTGCGCGCGCACGCGGCGCGGCTGAAGGCCGACACGGTCGCGCTGCGCGGCTCGCAGCCGCCGCGCCTCTTCTCCTACCACGGTACGGCCGCAGCCGGGGGACTCGCCCTCGCACACCACAACTGGCTAGCGACTATATACACTAATCTCGTGTGCAGTGTTCGATAGCGACCTACTTTTGTCTAATATAATCGTCGTTAAGGTACTCGGCTTCGAGGCACCGTTCACTCGATCGTTCGGATGCGAGTACGTAGACATATGTATTTCTTCAGAATTTTATACACCGAAATCTTACGACGCGATTCAGCCGATCGGAGCGACGCCATCTATCGAACGTTGCATGAATTTCAATACGAACTTTCGATTGAAGGATCGTATTCCTGATGCCACAATCCGAATCCGATATGACGAGCGGTAGATCCATCCGCCCACATTTATCTGTGCCTAATCATGAAAGTCGATGTATTTCTCCCCAGACGTGGAGGAGTGCGAGGTCGTAGGAGTGGGTGGCGCCGGAGGGAGCGCCGCCGAGATGGAGGCGGCCGTCGCGCTGCAGGACGCTCTGCAGCACCACACCCGCCACCAGGTACCACCACCACCGGACACAACTCACGACTGCTGAAACATATTAGAATTTTTTAAAAACTACTCCCATAACATACCTGAAACGGACACAAATAACACGCACACTCACAACAACAATTTGTAGATCACACAAAACGTTGTCCCATATTGTTAATAGAAAGCGGCACGTCGGCCGCTCAAACCACTGACTGTTCTAAGATAACGCGAGCTAGCTTTGCAGATGTGGAGGAACGGAAGTCATGTCCCTCCAACACAAAGGGAGGATCCTCCGACTAAGCGAGGTGATCATACCTGGCGGGCCACTGCCCAACGGTTGATGTTGGAAAGTTGTATATATGTTAATCGGCGCGGGACCTTCTATTGCGCGATTAGGATTGGTAGTTTCTTAGTTTTCTTTGTTGTTCCGTAGTTCGATGTTTCTTCGGTAGATGGCGCTGTCATATATTCTATGTTGTTGCGCTGTATGTGGAAGTCGCCACACAGACATTTAGGGTCCCTTCGCCAGACCGGCTGGAGTCATACGCCCGCAACTGACCTGAACAAACTACCTCATCAGAGGCAATCTTATTCACACTAACCACGCTAATATAAACCTTATTAACATGACTCGAAACTCTGTTTTAAATGCTATAAAAGAGTCGATCTGTGTGAACCGACACTTACTGAATAAAAACCACTTGTTGCTTAATTTTTTTTATGTATGAGTCTATCAAAGTGTCTCTACTCTGCCTGGTGGAAAGCGCGAGTAGAATCCAAGAGTGTGGTCACCATATATGTATGGTTCGTTGCTCGTTGCTGGTGCCGACAATACAATAATGCAGCATGGTGGCTCTAACGTGGGAGAGCCACGCTTCGGCATGCATGGGCCGGCTCGACCGGAGTGATACCACGGCCTCACAGAAAACCGGTGTGAAACAGCGCTTACACTGTGTTTCATCGAGTGAGTGAGGATACCGGAGGCCCATACCCCAATCCAACGCCCCCTATCCCCCTCACCATCCCCCTTCTCCCCAGGCCGCCATAGTGTGGGTCACCATGCTGCATTGTTCTTTTTCGCATTGAGGATGGTGACCACCACTCTTGGATTCTGCTCATGCTTTCCATTAGGCAGAGCAGAGTCATTTTGGCAGCTTAAATATATAAAAAAAAAACACCTAATGGTGCCTAATGATGCTTCTGAATCAGTTTCTTAAGAAAATAATAATATAATAGTGGTAACTCATCGTTACACTGAATACATTTTAAATACATTATCAAATATCGCGACGACACGTCGCCACAATAACAACTAGTCTGTCCTCTGGTTAGATAATATTGGTACTAAGAGAATATTCGTAACCGCCATTGCTATTCATTCCGTGAGTTTTTTTATGGCATAGCGGGCACACGAGCGTTTATATAGTCTGAGGGTAAGCGATTATCGTCGCCTTCGGACATGCGTAACATTAGAGGCGTCACAAGTGCGTTGCCAGCCTTCGGCGGATGGGGTGAGGGGTTGGGGGCCTATCCCCAACGCCTGCTCCTTCCCCCACCCCATGCCCCAAGGCCGACAAAGACAACGCAGTCGTGATGCGTCTGGTGTTGCGCGTGTTCATGGGTAGCGGTAATCGATTGCCATCAGGCGACACGTTTGCACGTTTACTCCTTATTCAATAAAAGCAAAACCCGTCCCCGAAAGCAAAACCTGAGTACGGGCGTGACTCGACAGTGCCATTGTCTCCAGGTGAAGAGCTCGTCTCCGCGACGGACGCGCCACTGGCTCCGCGCGCGCGCTGAGACCGACCTGTGAGCGCCGCCAGCCCAGCAGCCCAGCAGCCCAGCAGCCCAGCAGCCCAGCAGCCCAGCAGCCCAGCAGCCCAGCAGCCCAGCAGCACAGCAGCCCAGCAGCACAGCAGCCCAGCAGCACAGCAGCGGGCAGAGGCGGGGCAGCCCGTGGCCTTTCTCAACAATCTAAGCGTGTCGAACAAGCTAATAATTTGCCATGGCGATTCATGGCAAATTATTTTGTTGAATTCGCTCATACATATAACAAATAGATGCTCAGCGATGAAATACACTTCAAAAGACCACTTTTTTTGTATGTATTGGCTGAAAAAAATTACTGTACTCTACCTGATAGAAAACATGAACAAAATCCGAGAGTGGTGGTCACCGTACTCATTGCGAATGTTGACAGACTATACTGGTCTATTGTAATGCTTATATCTATCGATTTCTGTAACACGCTGTGTATAGAATGGGTGTATTTCCATTAATTAACTGAACACAATTAAATGATATTTTAGTTATAAAAGAGAATAATAATAAATATATATAATTATTATATGTCTGATTGTCAAAATTCTACGTGTCATAGTTATATATAGTGATTACTTAAGAAATCGAAAAGCTATCAAGAAAATCATGTTTCTAATAAAACGTTGTCTCGATGAGTACCTCGGTGTTACATAAAATCCAGGGTCTGATGATGGAGTCAGAAATGAAAGTTCGTATTGAACCAAATTAACTTTGGTTTTCTCGATAGCTTTTCATAATAAACCCTGGTGCTGGTAATTCTGTTGATCCTAAAGTCTCCAAACTAAATAAATAAAAAATACATTTTAAAAATAATTAAACCCGACTGATTAAAGGTAACGAACTGAGAAACACTCCTCTTCTTTCGGATTTATGTAGCCTCTGTGAGTACCACGATTCTTATAAATTCAACTACACCTCTTAATATCAAATACCGTCCAGCTGTTTGGGCTGTAGGGCGTGCCAAATGTATGGATATGCATACAAACGTTCCAGAAACATTACCCCCTTCCGAAGCAGTCGGGTAGGAATTAGTTTTGTCCTATCAACAACTTACTATTATTAACAAGCAGACGTACCGTTTGATGATAAGCGATCACCGCCGCCCACGGACACCCGTAACACCAGAGGCGTCACAAGTACGTTGCCGGCCTTGGGAGATGAGGGGAAGGGTTGGATTATGGGCTTCCGGTATCCTTACTCACTCGGTAAAACACAGCGCAGGCGGTTTCACACCTGTTTTCTGTGAGGTCGTAGTATCACTCCGGTCGAGCCGACCCATTCGTGCCGAAGCATGGGTCTCTCTATATACTCATCCCCATATATTCAAGCGGACAAAACATTTTTACATTTATTCCTAAATATACACATATTATAGATAAATTACACACAAACACAGAACCAGTGATATTGTATTGAAGCGTGACTCTCCCACGGGTTATTGTCAAAGATTCATTAAAAACTGACATGTCACACATCAAATAGACTGCAATTCTAATATACAGACAAAAATTGCATTTTAAAAATCGATTCACTGATTGAAGACATTGTATTGACGGAGCAACAGAATTGGCAACATCGTGTGGTATGAGTTGCGTCACTAAACAGCCATAATAAACGTACGTCGTTATAAGTTACACTAACTGTTGTCGTTCATCACCNTGCTGCTTCAAAACACTTCAGAAAAATGATTTTTTGAAGTGTTTTGAAGATTGGAAAAAACGTTGGCACAAGTGTGTAATATCCCAGGGGGGTTACTTTGAAGGGGACAAAATAGATATTCACGAATAAATAAATAATTTTTGAAAATACACAAAATTCGCGATACTTTTTGAACACACTACGTACATCCCACCCAAATCATTCAAACTACAGCCACAAAGATATACACAACATTACAGTCCATTCATTCATCTGTAACTCACCATGCACGTGTCAACGTTACAAAAAGTAGACTATACAAAATCTCTCGGTGTCGTTATAGATCAACACTTGACCTTTAACCAACACGTACAACTATCAGGAAGCTGATGTATATTTTTAAGAATCTACAACATGTAGCCGATGAGAGTGTCATAAAAATGACATGTCTCTAGCTCTTTGTCAATCTTTATTATCGTAATGTATTTCTTCGTGGGGTGGGGCTGAAAAGACCCATATGCTAAAATTGGAAAGCAGCGTTTCGTGTTGAAAGTAGCCTATAATCTTCCTTTTTTCCATCCAACTACAGTGGACCCCCGATAATCCGGCCCCTGGCCCACCCATACACAATGAAATTACTTTACAATGCCTTAATACGCAGTGTCATTGATTATGGTTTATTTTTGATTACACCTTGTAATAAGAAGGCTCTAGCAGCTCTTGACAAAGTTCAGGCTAAGTGTCTTCGCATTATAACTGGCTGTATGAAGTCCTCTCCCATCAATGCCCTACAAGTAGAATGTTCTGAGCCCCCTTTAGCTATAAGAAGACAGTTTTTGAGGATGGTGACCACCACTCTTGGATTCTGCTCATGCTTTCCATTAGGCAGAGCAGAGTCATTTTGGCAGCTTAAATATATAAAAAAAAAACACCTAATGGTGCCTAATGATGCTTCTGCATCAGTTTCTTAAGAAAATAATAATATAATAATTGGTAACTCATCGTTACACTGAATACATTTTAAATACATTATCAAATATCGCGACGACACGTCGCCACAATAACAACTAGTCTGTCCTCTGGTTAGATAATATTGGTACTAAGAGAATATTCGTAGCCGCCATTGCTATTCATTCTATGAGTTTTTTTATGGAATAGCGGGCACACGAGCGTTTATATAGTCTGAGAGTAAGCGATTACCTTCGCCTTCGGACATGCATAACACTAGAGGCGTCACAAGTGCGTTGCCAGCCTTCGGCGGATGGGGTGAAGGGTTGGGGGCCCATCCCCAACGCCTCCTCCTTCCCCCTCCCCATGCCCCAAAGGCCGACAAAGACAACGCAGTCGTGATGCGTCTGGTGTTGCGCGTGTTAACTGAACACAATTAAATGATATTTTAGTTATAAAAGAGAATAATAATAAATATATATAATTATATGTCTGATTGTCAAAATTCTACGTGTCATAGTTATATATAGTGATTACTTAAGAAATCGAAAAGCTATCAAGAAAATCATGTTTCTAATAAAACGTTGTCTCGATGAGTACCTCGGTGTTACATAAAATCCAGGGTCTGATGATGGAGTCGGAAATGAAAGTTCGTATTGAACCAAATTAACTTTGGTTTTCTCGATAGCTTTTCATAATAAACCCTGGTGCTGGTAATTCTGTTGTTCCTAAAGTCTCCAAACTAAATAAATAAAAAATACATTTTAAAAATAATAAAACCCGACTGATTAAAGGTAACGAACTGAAAAACACTCCTCTTCTTTCGGATTTATGTAGCCTCTGTGAGTACCACGATTCTTATAAATTCAACTACACCTCTTAATATCAAATACCGTCCAGATGTTTGGGCTGTAGGGCGTGCCAAATGCATGGATATGCATACAAACGCTCCAGAAACATTACTGCCTTCTGAAGCAGTCGGGTAGGAATTAGTTTTGCCCTATCAACAACTTATTATTATTAACAAGCAGACGTACCGTTTGATGATAAGCGATCACCGCCGCCCACGGACACCCGTAACACCAGAGGCGTCCCAAATGCGTTGCCGGCCTTGGGGGATGAGGGGAAGGGTTGGATTATGGGCTTCCGGTATCCTTACTCACTCGGTGAAACACAGCGCAGGCGTTGTTTCCCACCTGTTTTCTGTGAGGCCGTAGTATCACTCCGGTCGAGCCGGCCCATTCGTGCCGAAGCGTGGGTCTCACTATATACTCATCCCCATATACTCGAGCGGACAAAAAGTAGTTCTTACATTTATTCCTAAATATACACATATTATAGATAAATTACACACAAACACCAGATATGGTATTGAAGCGTGACTCTCCCACGGGTTATTGTCAAAGATTAATTAAAAATTGGCATGTCACACATCAAATAGACTGCATTTATAATATACAGACAAAAATTGTATTTTAAAAATCGATTCACTGATAGAAGACATTGTATTGACGGAGCAACAGAATTGGCAACATCGTGTGGCATGAGTTGCGTCACTAAACAGCCATAATAAATGTACGTATCATCACCTAACGCTTCACCCGACAAACACATCACCATCACCTGTAGCTGTAAGGAGTCCTCACTTCGCGACCCTCTCGTAGCTTCCCTCGTCTGGCGGCCGCTAAGTGGGGGTCAGAAGTTTAGATTTATTGAAAAATATAAGTAACGTTAGAAAATTAATCTTTAATTTAGCCATTGATTCCAAAATCCATTGTGTGCCCAAATAATCCAGTCAAATTAGCCTGAAAAATTGGACGGTACTTGAGCGTGTAGTCCTAAGAAGCTAAAAATTTAGAAAGAGATTCGCCTTTTTCCCGTACTAATGAAACTCTGGCAAAATTGGTTAAGGATGATGTTTTTTGTGGATATGTGCATGATCTACATTATTGTCTAAGTTGTTTTTATCATAAAACTAACTATTCCCTTAAAATCTAGGATAAACATTTTTGTGAAATGTGACCCTGTATGAAATCATTTGCACACATGGATCGTTTTGGATTTTTGCACTATTTCGTTATGAAGTTCCGAAATAAAAATAATAACCAAATTTACGTCAGATTAGAGTAGCGATGACTTCTATCACTCATAAAATACTTCATAATTTAGAGGGATTTGTACAAAGAAGTGATTATTGACGAAAGGGTTTTCTGGAAGGACTGACTCTCAGAATTTAGAACAGGCTATTAAGACAACAACTGGAACATTTCGGACCATTGCAGAAAAGTGTTCCTCTTGTCCAGGTGTCCAGGTGTATTGATACAGGAATGATTAATACTATTTCCCATCATCTTTTTGATCCTTTCTCATTTGCCGGCGTTTGCTGAAGAGACGGAATGAAGATTTGCGACTTCCATTCATCGTCCGGAGACAGTAGGGTAAGGATGGTGATAAACTAGGGTAAGGGATGTCGCAGAACTTGGATGGGATGCGAGGCGTGCGGTCAGCGGAGGCTTGATGAGGTTACTAGCGCAGGCGTATCATCATCATACATCACATAGTATAGAATCTTATTGTAATGTATTACCATAATGTGCGTGTGTCACACGTACGAACCTTCCTCTTCAATCATTCCATCTGTTGCTGAAAACTACATTAAAATTCATTAGATCTAAGCGAACAGAGAGGAAACGACTTCGTTTTGTTCTACGTAAATATGTCGGTGTTCTAGAGCACAGAGTACGAGCTACAATTAGTTTGTGTATAGATGGCGCTGTGTTACATTTCACACAATATTGCTATATTAATTTACATTTCTATAAATGTGTCGCATCATTATATTTTACGTATTCGTACCAGAAGTACTTGGTTCAGCGGAGTGGTTATATCTACTCACTTTGAACAGTTGGAATTGGTGATGTGTGTACTGCGATACACACGCAAAAGATCGCCCTGTCTTGTTAACGTGATGGCAGAAACTCATGGACGTCCTTCGCTCTTTGGGGAAGGGTTTGTCAAACTCTAAAAACAATCCCGGTGATCCTCAACTTACCAAAAAAAGATCGCCCTACTGTCCTTACGGAACGGTATCCCTGTCTCAAAACAGAATATTAAGAATCCCTGACTAATATGTTGTATATACATATATATTTCGGTTCTGTGTAGAATGTATTCATACAGGACCTATGGTGGCAAGGAGGGGAACGCCTTCGACTTTCCTCTGTCCTCATGACTGGCCTCCTCTCGAAGATGAGTTCATCCTCTTAATTGTTTCCACTCTGGAAACATCCTTGCTTATTTCTGGGTTGTCTTGATACCCTCATCAAATAATAAGAGTCAAGCACCACCATAGTCTACCTATAACAAGTATGGTGTGTTTGTGTATCGCCGTACACATAGTAATATATGTATGTATGTTAGTATAACTAGCTTGCTACGATTGTCGCCCCTCCCAGCATTTACGTGTAGTTTGTAAGTGTTAGCGTGTCGTGTATTAAATATATTTGTATATAACTTAGTTGCATATTAAAACATACCTATATAAAATAGTAATTGTACTGTTCGACAGTTTACACCCCGCAATTCAATTGAAATCGTACTGGAAATAGAAATATTTCTCTAATTTTTCGTGCTATCGAAGGAAGTTTTGTTTCAAACATGAGCTCTACCATGGGGCATTCTGTGGCATCCATGTCTTCTTTCTATTTAATGCACTTATTTCCCTCAAATCTTAACTTGCTTTAACGCCCTTGGTGAAGGGAACTGAAATAAACTTGTTCCGTAACATATTATTGCGCTTGTTTCTGTCGCCATTTTGCGTTGTGGTATATTATGTGTCACGAAATGGCCGCCTACGCCACAAGTGGATATAATACGCGTCTAGAAATATTGGTGTAATATGAAAGTTGACAGGTGTTTATAAATGGTATTGTGGAAAAATGTTATTTATTTATATCCATATCGTTGTCCAATATATGTTCTGAGTAGATATACATTATATTATGTAAACTATTATTAATTATTATTGTGGGTCGACATAAATTTGTTATCAGAAAAATGCATTATTCTTAAACAACATGTATTTTTTATAACATTATAACTCCATCAAACATTATGCACTGAGTCTGAGGCATAAGTCTATTATAATTGTAATGTTTTATCAAATTATGAGAATCTGCCCCTTCTTACTTCATTAGAAGTTTTAGAGGGTCCCTTTTGGTCAAGGGTTTGCTTAAACTCCTTTCAATGATGGATATAGGTATCTGGATATCGAGCCAAAGGTAGTAAGTAATTCTCTTGTTGTCATCACTAAAATAAAATTCACTAAATTTCGTTGCTGGATCCTTTAATCTCAGTCTAAAAGTCAACTAAAAGTTGAAAAAGAAAAATGATGGTCTGAGTTGAGTGGTTGAACTAATTTTGGCAATGCCAAAGTAAATTTTACTTTTTCAAGTAAAAACAAGCGAGTGTCTCTTGATTAACGTATATTTGGTACTGAACTCAACACAGTGACAACTGAGATGCGAGATATCGAAAAATGGACTGTAAGTAGATGAGATTAAAGTATACCATGTAAAAACTAATTTTGGTGAAGTTCTACTCAATTCAATGTGTCATGTTTAGAAACCTGTCACATCACATCTCTCACCCTTCCTTCTTGCCTTCGATACGCTCATCCTCCTGTTGAAGATAAAAGTTGTAGAACCAAGTTTGTTAAGTGCCTAATCTTGCTTGTGACATTACAATTTTGCTAGCGATGTAGTGCACCTTTGCGTTCTCTCCAAAATTCCTTTTTTATTCTTGCGGAAATTCCCTGGCATACCTCCCCATGGTGCTATGTCGGACTCGAACCGACTAAAACCGCACGCCGTCTCGGGTACTAGCAGCCAGGGAACCAGGTACACCCTTGAACTCCGAAATCTCCAAAATCCGCTCGAATTTCTAACGTCCAGGTTTATAAAGTCGGAAGTACACCTCACTATCTTCATTAGGTCTTCTCGGATGCTACTTGGGTTGCAGACTTACTAAACATCTTTCACAGCATTGGTGATAATTATTCGTCAGTCAGTTTGTGTAACCTCCTTATTTGAATGGGGTTTGATTCTCGTAATTTGATAAATGACATGTATTTAACAATGTTTTGTGTCCTTTAATGTAATGTTTTTAAATTTGTGTGAAGCGCGGAGGTGTGTATAAATGTATGTATGTACAGTTTGTATGAGATAAGAGAGGGTGGGGGGAGGGGGAGCTGGTGCTAGAGGAGGACGGGGAATAATTCGTTGAAATAAATATAATAATGATTATTCAAGTGTTTTAATTTCTTTTACGAAATATCCATTAAGGGTGTTTAAAGAATTAGTATAATACTATAAAAAACCGCCCTAGTGGGAGTAGGACTCACGCATGAAGGGTTCCGTATCATATCTGTAAAACTGGAGGAACATTTATACCACACACTTCCGAACAGAAGATGGATCAGCCTCAGTGAGGGGTCGTCATACAATTCAATTTTGAATCTGAAGAAAGTTGTGTAGAGGGGCCATTACAGTGTCCAGTCTGTTAAAGTGGAGAGTTGGGTATGTGAGGACAGTGAGGTCACCATCGGAGTGCCGCAGAGAAGTATTCTGGTGGCAACTCTTTTCCTAATCTTCATAAACGACCTTAGACAATTAGGAAAAGTTAGGAAATGGTAGAGTAATTTTAATTAATAAATAGTAGTTAATTTTAAGTTTTAATTACCTTTGCACATAATACAGCTCTCTTATTCTTCAGAGATACGTATACGATACGTGGGAGGAATCCTATCAGCATGCTTAGAAAGGATTTACACTGGATAAGACAAAATCGACATACACTAAACATTGAAAAGGCTAAATACGAGGTGTGTTCAAAAAGTATCGCGAATTTCGATATTTCGCGGTTACGTATATTCGAATTTCGATTTTTTTCTGGCGTTATGTTGGTACATGTCTCTCACTTATGCTGACAAGTTCGGCCTTTTTGAAATTTCAGTTAATTGTTGACATCTGCTTTGCTTGCGCGTGTTTTGGTTAGTCTTTAATTTTTACCTATTCAAAAAAATGGAACAAAGAATTTGTATCAAATTTTGTGTGAAAAACAAATTTAAGTGCGCGGATGCATTCCGAATGTTGACTATCACACGGAGAAGCTACTTTGGACAAAAGCAACGTTTATCGGTGGTACAAAATGTTTTCAGAAGGCCGAGATGTGAACGACGAAGAGCGTGCCGGACGCCCGAGCACTTCAACAACAGTCGAAATAATTAATGAAGTGAAGAAAATGGCATTGGCCAATCGTCGAATCACCGTTAGAGAAATTGCCGAGGACCTAGGCATATCGATTGGCTCGTGCCATTCGATTTTAATCGATAATTTGGGCTAGAGACGGGTCGCTACAAGATTCGTACCAATTCGTGCTCAATTTTTTGGCCAAAAACAACACACTAATGATACCACAGCCATACGGTGTATTCCCCAGCTCTGGCCCCTGTGACTTTTTCTTGTTCCCGAAACTGAAGAGGCCCATAAAAGGACGACGCTACGCCACGATTGACGAGATAAAAACGGCATCGAAGGAGGAGCTGAACAAGATACAAAAAAAATGATTTTTTGAAGTGTTTTGAAGATTGGAAAAAACGTTGGCACAAGTGTATAATATCCCAGGGGAGTTACTTTGAAGGGGACAAAATAGATATCACGAATAAATAAATAATTTTTGAAAATACACAAAATTCGCGATACTTTTTGAACACACTACGTACATCCCACCCAAATCATTCCAACTACAGTCACAAAGATATACACAACATTACAGTCCATTCATTCATCTGTAACTCACCAGGCACGTGTCAACGTTACAAAAAGTAGACGATACGAAATCTCTCGGTGTCGTTATAGATCAACACTTGACCTTTAACCAACACATACAACTTTTATCCAATAGAATCAGGAAGCTGATGTATATTTTTAAGAATCTACAACATGTAGCCGATGAGAGTGTCAAAAAATGACATGTCTCTAGCTCTTTATCAATCTTTATTATCGTAATGTATTTCTTCGTGGGGTGGGGTTGAAAAGACCCATATGCTAAAATTGGAAAGCAGCGTATCATGTTGAAAGTAGCCTATAATCTTCCTTTTTTCCATCCAACTACAGTGGACCCCCGATGATACGGCCCCAGTCTAATCCGGCGCCCCCTGTAATCCGACATGACTTTGAATTATGTTTGACAATCTTCGCTAATGTTGATCACGCAGGTTTGAACAGGTCACAGCTCGTACGCGCCACCGCTATTGTGCTCGACGCGTATGCATTGTTTTAGTTTGAATTTGACTACTAGTGATAACGGTACGGCCTAGCGTGCGTTCATTGTTTACTATTTATTCATTGTGTATTAGGTAAAGTACCTAGTAATGTCGTCACAAACCCAGAAGCGAAAGCACAAAACGTTGACAATTAAAGAAAAATGTGGTATTTTAGATCGCTTAAATCGCAATGAAACTTTCAGTAGTAACATATAGATTCTTATTATTGAATATGTAATTTGTCGGATGACAAGGTACTCTTTTTTAAAAAAATCTATAATCCGACAAATTCGATAGTCCGACACTGCCCTGCATAATGTTTGTCGGATTACCGGAGGTCCGCTGTACTGAACTGTAAGCTAAGACTTTGTACTTTCGGTTAGACAACTATTCATTCAATAAATATTTTTACGCGAACACACGCTTTTATTTTTGATCCATATTTAAATTTTCACAAGCGTATCAAATCTAAGGTTTGTAGTAAAAATCCTTCAAATATAATCTGTCGCACCGTTTTTTCTGTTTTTTTGGGTGATTTTATAACAAGGTTTATGCTATCCTACATATGTATGCTACGATGAGGACGAAATGTGAAGAAAGATTCCGGCTTCTCTCACTTAACTATGAGGGCACAGATATTGTTGGGGATCGTAAAATTGCTAAATGAATAGAAACAGAACACACACACAAAGCTCTAAAATATTTATTTATTGTTCCTTCTTAAAATCATTTTTTTTTTGTCTTTATTGTATACACAGAGTAAGAAACGGTACAATAGAAACAGTCACAAAGTATGTATAACAAATGGCGGTCTTATCGCTCTCGGCGATTTCATCCAGACAACCATAACACGGATATGAGTGTTTCAAAATTGTGAAATTTAGGGTAGGTTACATACAGGGAACACATAAAATATACAAAAAAAAAACAAAAAGAAATAGTAGCGATCCATATACAAATGTTAAACACTATTCCCATTACACAAACATACTTATACCTACACAAATACATACACACAGAGTAAATATGTTCAGACATTTTAACACACAACGCCATTTAGTCCCAAACTAAGCAGAGCTTGTACTATGGGTACTAGACAACTGATATTAATACTTATATACTTTTTTTTTGTAAATACATACATATTATACATAGAAAACACCCAAATTCCGAAACAAACATTTGCAGATCATACAAACATTTGGTCCGACTCAGGAATCGAACCCGAGACCTCTTGCACAGCAGTCGCATTCGCTACCACTACGCCACAGAGGCAGTCAAAGTATGCATACACGTACGGACCAATATACATAAAACATGAAATTTATTCAAAAACTGTTCACAATGATAAATAGNATAGCCTGGTAGAGTATACGATACCGTGGACAGGCATGGCTTGAGCCATGATTCCGATATAAGGATTGCGTGGACGTTCGTACAGTCAAAGGTTGTCAGCATATCAGGAAATGTGCCGGAATGCTTTGCGCGTTGATATGAACGACATTGAAATTCCTGGGAACATCGGAGAAATTATGCGAGAGTGTATCTACTAGCGAAGGAACACTAACGAAACTTGCATCATCACTAGATGCTGAGAAATATTCATCAGCATCACTATGAGTTGATGAGGTTGATGACGTCATCAATATGAATTATAATTATAAATACATAAATAAATACAAAATGGAAATTTGTACTAAACCCAAAATTTGTTTATCTGTCTGCCGGTTGCATGCTTTTAAAGTAATTAATATGCCAATAAAAATTTTCGTAACATATTAAAACTAAGAAGAAAAAAAAAAAGATAAAATAAATAAAAAGGGGGATGGGTTCATAAAAAGTAATTTATATAAATATATTATTTTATAGTAGCTTGCTTCTAAGTATTAATTACACATTATTTCTATATGAGCAACTTCAATCTTAGGCGGGCCTGGTACTCTGTATGACAAGGACACCTAGTACGGATACCAGTCTCCCACAAAGGAGTTAACGAACACATATTATTGTAAATATTACGGTTAAAGAACCTTTGTTGAAGAGAAAATAAACTTTTTATTTTATTACCGACTACAACAATTGTTTGTAATTGTGTGTGTGTGTGTGTGTGTTGTATTCTCAGCCTGTTATATGCATAACTGAAACTAAACCTTGAGTTCATCTGTGTTTAGTCGTGTTTCGTAGTTTCGGGTAAAATAAATGAACAAATCAAAATACTCAACTATTTAATGTTTAATTTATATTATTTACAGTATCTTTTATATAATATGTATAACGTTTATATTAAATTGTGGTCGTTGAATGTGTAATGTAATGCCGGCCCGAAAGACCAAAATGTTACAATCATCATTTTTTAACAATAACAATACAGTAGGCCAAAACGTCGGACTTGGGATCCAGTGGTTGCGGGTTCGATCCACAACGAGTACAATTATTTAAAACAGACTAGATATATTCAGAACTGAATTGTTAAAATAAACGTACCTATGTAATACAGTACACATAAGTGACACATAACGCCATCTAGTTTCAAACTGGGCAGAACTTTTGCTATGAGAACTAGATTGGCTGATAGGATACTGTACTATTACAAATTATACATAGCACACACCCAAACCCCGAAACAAACAAGCAGATCGTACAACATTTGGTCTGATCCGGGAATCGAACCCGAGCGTATTAGTTTAACTCACTACCGCTGCGCCACCGAGGCATTCATCTACTTTCAATGAATTAATTCTATGTGCAACACAAATAAAAAAACTGTGTACAAAAATAGAAGTAATAAACATCCAGCGTTGACTGTGACCACGGTCTTCGTAATACTTTGCTACGAGAACTGAAGGGAACTGCCCTAAATTGCCCTGATGCCATCATCGTCTCAGCCGAAAGACGTCCACAGTCCACTACTTGACCTTCCAATCGGTCCTGTGATACTTGCATCCAAAGTCTTTCGTCTGTATTGTATGATAACCTGATGTACATCGAACCCGCACTATTCCACGACAACTTTACCAACTACATACTCAACCGGTAAGCTTCACCAGACAACCACCAACGAATGGTGATGAAACTAAAACTAGGTATACGAATTAACTACAAAATTTTGTAATTTTATCACATATTTGAATCACCTATTCAATTTGCAAGTCAATTCTATTTAAAATATATCACGACTGGCCGCCATCTTGTCGAACGCTCAAACTGTTAGACAAAATGGCGGCCGTCCAGGCCATCGTCCCATTACACATTCAGCGCGCGAGAAACAAATTCGTTATTATTTATTTATTATATAATACAAGGTATGTAATAGTTATTAGTGTTACGTACAAATCTTTATATAACTATATTACAAATGTTGCACTCACACATTTTTGAGATCATAGGAATTGAAGAGGGGTTGAGGGCAATTTGATAATATTATAAAGGAGGTGTGGAATTCGTGAATTAATTAATTTTAAATTTTTCGTGAATTATTATTTTAATTAACAAAAACAATGGTTTTCAAAAAATTCTTCAATAAAATAGATTTCTTTTATTTATTCTCTGAGACAAATGCACGTCAACAGTATTTTCAATTTGTCTATAAGTTGGTACCGTCAGCAACTAAAATATATTTTTAAAAAAGACTCAAAAAATGTTTCCATTACTTGTTCAACTTTCATGCAAAACTTTGTTTTTGCTGATTATATCGTTTTTATTGATATATTTTTATAAACTCCACTTTACAAGATAGAGTAAGTCGTAGAGGGAGTGAGACAAGAAGAGACTAGAAGAGACACACAAAAATCGACTATTCACATTGGCCTGCGGTTCATTGCACAAACAGAATATTAAAAGTTATGTTCTTGAAATACAGCTCCTGCTTTAAGAATGCATCAAGACTACAAACACACATGAAACGGACACAAAGGACACCCAGATTCAGAACAACAGCTTGTGGATCACACACAGTGTTGTCCCATTTGGAGATCGAACGCTCCACTTATTTTTATATGTAAAGATCAAAGTAATAAATTATTTAATTTGAAAATCGATTGGTGAATTAATTATTTTAGTATTTATATTTCTAATGGAAAATGTTATTCCTTAGAATTAGCACACAGCTATACGTACTAGGTACATTTTTTGTTATAAATACATACATAATATACATAGAAACGTTCAGACCAAAGCAAATAGACTATCCGTGTATGAAGACATTATAACGTGGTCGAGTATCGAACTCATGACCACTTAAATGGCAGTCTTATGTCAATAAAGTAATAATTCTCAGCTTAACACTCCGATAGTAATTAGGACTCTCAGTAGTACGTAGAGCAACACGGCACAGTAGCCATATGCAGTCTGTCAAAGTATAAGCCCAAATGGGCCTACGCGTTACACTGTTACGACACAGAACGTGTTTGTGCGTGTGAAACTGTGAATGTATTTTTTTGATTGTTGTGTGACATCGTTGTGACTGACTGTTGGTTTTCTATGCGAGTACAAAGTGTGAATGTGTAAAGGTTTCCCCTCGCAGCGAATGACAGACTGTTTTGTACCTTTGTCTGTCTGTTGGGCCGTGTTGCCCCATGCGGTAGAAGGAGGACTGAGGGACTAGGGTTAGTGAGGGGGGTTTATTCAATGTATCAGGTATAACATTTAGTATATCTAGTCAGTGAACACGCGGCGGTCACCAGCAGACGCCGTTCCTCGGGGCGAGGGTAGTGGGACGCTTCTGTTAAGAAAGAAATAATTGTCAGTTATAATATAATATTTCGGGCATCTGACTCACAACGCCATCTACTCTCAAACTAAGTAGAGCCTACTGTACTGTCGGTACTAGACGACTAATATAAATACATATATCCTTTTTTTTAACACATAGAAATATGTGCACATCATTCAAACATTTGGTCCGACCCGGGAATCGAACCCAAGACCTCAAGCACAGCAGTCGCATAAGCTATCACTGCGCTACAAGTTATTTGTTGCTTTTATATGTCAGGAGCCTATACAGGATACTACAGAAATGGCCAGCTGGAATGTAGTGATGACTACGGTATTAGAACCAAAAGTATTGAATAATACATTCGTTGTTCTACAAAGATAATGGAGGCCCAGTCTCTCTCTAACTTAAGGATCGGGAGGACTTCAGAAGCACCAACACATTTACCTTTAGAAAGCAGCTATTCATATGCGACGGTGGCCATTTACCATGAGGTGACCCATCTGTTCGTTTGTCCTCCAATAATTACAATAAAAAAATATTAACGACTCCTTTAAGTAGTGCTATTACATCGAATCAATCTACCGCCTTGTGATACCACAGCCTTACAGAAAACCGGTGTGAAACAGCGCCTCCGCTGTGTTTCACCGAGTGAGTGAGGATACCAGAGGCCTATACCCCAACCCCTTCCCCTATCCCCAAAACGCTGGCAACGCACTCGTGACGCCTCTGGTGTTGCGGGTGCAAATGGGCGGCGGTAATCGCTTACCCTCAGGCGATACGTCCGCTCGTTTGCTCATTGTTACATAAAAAAAATCTTTCTTTGAGCTTGTAAGGGGAAGACTGCTAGCCCTTGACATTCTTTAACAGTATAGAGTTGGACACGAGGTTTGGCTTGTAAGGGTGTACACTCACCACCAGCGGAGCGGGTTTCTCACGCGTACGTGTTGGGGCTGTGGCCTCGGCTCGAGGGACCCGAGCCTGCTGCTAGCTGCGCCTCCAGTCTGCACACACACGAACATACACACGCTCTACATTCATAATAATCATATAAAATGATATTATAAATATTTCGGACATCTAACACACAATGGCATCTAGTCCCAAACTGAACAGAGCTTGTACTATGGGTACCAGGCAACTGATATAAATACATTTATATATTTTTTGTAAATTTTACATATTATACATAGAAAATACCCAAACTCCGAAACAAATATTTTCAAAATATACACGTTTGATCCGACCCGGGAATCGAACCCGAGACTTCAAGAACAGCTGCACACGCTACCGCTGTGTATCCAAGCCAGTCGAATATCTCACACACTATAAAAGACAACTCCTGCATTAGGAATACACATGTAACGGACACAAAGAACACCCAGACTCGGAACAACAATTAATGGATCACGCAAAGCGTTGTTCCATGTGGGGTTTGGACCCACAACATGTCCTGAGATTTACACCGTTTATTAAGTGAAGCCCGTTCTTGAGTTATAAATAGTGTAACTGACACGACTTTCTGATATTTATAGATTTTTATAAGCCAAAATGAGTCGACTAAATAACAAGAACTATGAGCAGAATCTGAGGGTAGTGGCATGGCAGTCTCATCGTTAGATAGGTAGATAGAAAACTCTTTATTTGCACACCGTAATATAAAGTTAAATAAGTAACATAACACATAAATGTCAGACGTGTATCGTACAAAGGGCGGCCTTATTGCCAAAAGCGATCTCTTCCAGGCAACCTTAGGATGGAACAAATGTTTCAGAGAAACAGTATTAGTTGCACGTGCACTGATTTTGTTTATTTATATTATTATTAGATTATTTATTTCCATACGACCTTACACACACATATTTAATCACGTATATAAACATACACACATAGTTGTAGAACATATACTTTTACATACTAATAGATAAACATACATACATATTAGGCATAACGATAATTGTTTAATTAAATTACATATGAAGAAAAAGAAAATACTCTTGAATCATACCCTAATGCGTGACTGACTCAATTATGATGCGTAATATTCTTGAATCATCTTCTTGAATCTACTTATTGCTTGTGCTTCCCTTATGTTTGTTGGTAATGCATTCCACAAGCGTACAGCTTGAACAGTAAAAGACTGATCATAAAACTTTTTGGAATGCTGAGGCATCTCCAGTGCTAAATCTTCGCTGACATCGCCATAGTCGAGACTCGGGAGGAGAAGTGCTTGTGCAAATGCAGCTCTAGTTGCAGTCGGAAGAAAGTTACGCAGTCTTCGAAGAGATCCGGCAGAAGCAATCGTTGTGTGTTAGTAGTCGGTGGTGACTCGTACCTGTAGTCGTGGTGTGGCTGGAGGGGCTGGAGGGGCTGGTGGGGCGGGTGGTGGGCGGCGAGGCGGCGGTGCAGGTAGTCGGGCGGGCGGCGCGGGCTGCCCCCCGGGCTGGCGCTGGGGCTGCGCGCCCGCCCCGCGCCGCCCTCCCCGCTGCCCAGGCTGCTCACGCGACTTACTGCACACACGACACAAAAGCATTGCTCAATCATACAGCTCCGAATTACTCGATAAACGGCGGATAACCAATCACGCAGGAGATATCATAGTGCATAAGTATGTGAATATAGGTGCCGCGCTTCGGCACGAATGGGACGGCTCGACCGTAGTCATACCGCAATATCACAGAAAGCCGGTGTGAAACATCGTTTCCGCTGTGTTTCACCGAGTGAGTGAGGATACCGGTGGCCCATACCCCAACCCCTCCCCGCCATCTATCGAGGCAGGAGATAACAAATAAAGTTCTGTTACATTTTTATTATGTTATTTCAATACCTAAGACTACCTACTCGCATAAGCTCAACCTATTTAGATATTGTAAAGTGTTATCAATAAATGTGTAGCAAAAAAGAGAGAACTCACAGGTCAAGTGTAGGGGAGGATAGTGCTGATCCGGCTGAGCCCGACCTGCGGATCACCGAACACTACATTTTAAATCACTTTTTACATATTGTAACAATTCCTAGCCACGCTAGTGCAGCGGTCGGGGAGTTGGGTAGCGAGTGGCCGAGGAGCGGCGTCCGTGGCATACAAGATAACGCGCCCGCTCACACAGCTGCTAGAACTATGGACTATTCGACAACTTCGAGGGTACAAATGTTACCAGATTATCCGTACAGTTAGGTTTAGTTTAATGCGATTTTTATTTCCCACGGTAAAAAATGTTTCGTGGGCGAAAATTTAGTAGTGCAGACGAGGCCGTTCAAGAATTTTGGCGGTTATTTCTTGACTTGCCGCATGTTTTGAAAACTGGTTTACCCAAATGCATAAGTACATTTGGATTGGAAGGAAATTAGAAATTAAATAGCTGTAAATAGACTTTATATATATTATAGCAATTTTTGGAACAGCCCATGTTTGAACAGCTCGAGGCTTCGTGAGCATTTCGTCACCGAGGCCACCAGTCAATATGCATGTACTACAGATATAAACCTTCCATATGAATCATTTTATCTATTGCTAAAAACTGTATTAAAATCCGTTGCGAAATTTAAACGATCTTAGTAAACAGACAACGAAATATGTAGATTTTTAATTGACATCATACGTGCGTTATAGTTAATTTCAAAGAGCATAGATTCAAAACACGATTATTACTGTTTTTATGAGGGTAAAGGCAAACATTACATAGATCTCCGACCGATATTGACGTAATTTGCTCGATAATGAAAACGTCGTGAGTTGTGTGTTGTCAAGGAGGGGAATGTTTGTCGCTTTGAGGGTTCAAACGATTGATCGACAAAGCGTGTGCGGATGTACCTGCGGGCGGCAGCGCGCGGGGCGGCGGCAGCGAGGCGGCGCCGCGCCAGCCCGCGCCCGACACGTTGCCCGACACGTTGCCCGACAAGCTGCCGGACGCGCTGCCCGACACGTTGGCAGACGCGCGCGACCCGAACGACGAGTACGCTGCGTGAACAGTTCACCTTCAGATATCTCATACCATATACGTATTCTATTTGTTTCATTTTAGCTAGAAGACAGTGAATGATGTGTCGGTCACACGTAGATAGGTTTCATAGATACAAATCGAAAAAAACTGGCGTTATTTTCTGTATAGAACCCAAATTGAGTCAATATACATTTATGTTAGTCTATAATAAACACGGTAAAGAAATAAGCGATACATGAAAATTTGTCTCATTCGATTGTTTACGCAGACTTTTCTAGAGCTTTTGACAAAGTTAATCATCAACTATTCATAAAAAGAAAATATAGCCCTATATAATATAACGCCATATAGCATACATACAAATCTGTATGAATGCAAGAGTTTAGTTTCAATCATATATTTTAAAAGACCACAGCTGATGACAATAAAAGAATAGGAGTCCAAGGAATACTTTATTACATACAGAGTGCCACAGGGATCTCATCTTGGACCAGTATTGTTTCTCGATAGTTTTATCAAAGTAAGTGGGTATTCATACAAATATTATACATTCAAAATTAAGTCTGACTGACTGTTACTCTTTCAGGGCTAAATCACTGAACCAATTCGTATGTATTTTATGAGCCTTGCAAAATAATTACTCTGCACTATTGTTATTTATTCGTTGCTCCTGCAAACAATGCAGCATGGTGACCCACACAATGGCGGCCTGTCGAAAAGCTTCTGCATCTTTCGATATCGCATTGATCAACGAAATATGACAACACAAATGCTTTAGTATTATATATATTTCGGCACAAAGATAGTTTGGACTTTGAAGAAGGTTTAGGTTTTTGTGGCGATGACCGACATACTCGCGGGCGGAATCGCGTGTTAAAACTAGTATGAGTATATGTCTCACCCCTGATGACGGACAGTTCGATGGCGGCGCGCAGCTCGTCCTCGTCAGCCCCTCGCCGCAGGCACGATATCGCCTAACACACAAACACACACACACTCACTTCAACCTCTTGTATAAATCTATATCTATTCAATATAAATAAAAATGAACTACCAAAATTATGTACGCGCGTAACGTCCGATCGGCTGCACCGAATTGGATATTTCTTACTTTTATGTGCTTGTTATTTATTGACAGGACAAGGTTTGTTTAGAACAAAATTAAAACAAAGTGTTAAATATGCTAAAGTCTGTAACTGTTCTCTACCTGCGGGAAACTAAGACGGGTATAAGTACCAGACCTTGTTTCCGGAAATTTAGAAAAAAAATATGGAAATCCTACGATTGTGCGAAGTTCTCCGGGTCAGATAGTACATAACATAATAAATATTTCGGATATCTAACACACAACGCCATCTAATCCCAAACTAAGCAAAGGTTGTATTATGGGTACTAGACAACTGTATTTAATATACATATATAAAATACGAGCAACGTCGTACATTTGTGATAGTAAACAAAATTAGCTTCTATCAACATATTTTTATTGCACTCATGTTACATTATGCACGTAATTTAAACACATACTTTTGTACATTATTTAGCAGCAATAAAACCATCGTTCGGTAAAGTTGCCTACTCATTTATCAAAACAACCATCAGTTATATTGGGGGAAACTACCCCTACATCACTTGACTTAGCTATGATCCTATACCGCGGTAGGAGTCTACAGTGAAAATGCTGTGCACGGATTGATAATGTTGTATGTAATGTGGTAAAAGAGATTTTATTAAAAACCTATATTAAAATCAGTCTTTAATTGTCGCCGAGGTCGCTAGTTTACCCACTGATATCACTCAGATATTTACCGCACTGTAAGCTCAAACGGAACTGAACTGCAACCCGCGAGTGTTTTTATATCACATGCCGTTATTACTAGTACACTCGAGTATGTACATACAAGTTCGTTGCCTGGTTTCAAGAATCGCGCCGGCGAATGTGCTCGATCAAACGCGCGACATACAATTTATATTCGACGTTATGTGTATAAAGATAAGGTTCATTATTATGTGTCACAAGAAAACAACGAGAACTTTTGGTGACCTTTACACGTGGAATAATCTTCCTTCGTAACAATATAAACTTTAATTCCTATGTATACAGTTTAAAATCCTTTATAAAGATTATAAAATATACGTTCCTCGGACGTGTTCAAGATGCTTAGTGACAAGTAGGGGACTGCCTGTGAACCCTAAAGAGGGGTAGTCCAGTACCTGCGAGTGGTCCCGCGGCGGCCGGCTGCCGCCCGCCCGCTGCGCCCTCGACCCTGGACACACACACACACACACACACACATAAAAGGAAAAATTAAACAGTCTTGGAACACATAACGAAATTAATCACAAGAATACTGAAAGAGTTGGAATTATAATAAGATAGATTATTGTCGGGCTTTTCAAGGCTCCAACTACCCGTAACGATTTATATGATCACTTTGTTGTTCGTCTGTCTGTCAAGGCCCTTTTTCTCAGGAACCCGTGGAAGTATCAAGTTAAAACTCATATCAAATACTCGGGACTACTGTCCCTTGAAACTGTAAAAAAAAACAAACTACTAAACCAACGCAATCAAAAGATCTTTTCGACCGTCACAAGGGAATCAACCCCCTACAGAGTACTTCCTGTGAACTCAGAATCGTGAAATTTGGTTCGAAGCAACGACTTATAGTACAGATAAATGAAACATTGCGAAAAGTATAAATTTGTTAGTTACATCATATGATATACCTACAGGTCTGTACGGAACCCTCGGTACGCGAGTCCGTTTCGCACTTAGCCGGTTTTTTAAATCTGATTTAATAGACAGACAACTCTCGTGCAAGTCACGTTGGAATACACATCTTGTGTGGCAGGGTACTTTACGAACATACATGAAATGGACACATATAACCCCCAGACTCAGAACATCAATTTTTGGATCACACCAATCCACCCTGATTTGAACCCACGACACTCGGAGCAGTAATAAACAAATAATAAAAATCAATGTTTTCTCTTAAGTAGTATATGTACAGCTCGGCAGAGCACAGAAGCCAGGGGAACGTACCAGGTCGAGGAGTGTGCGTGGCTCCGTCCCCCAGGTCCAGCTGTAGAACACCACCACCGCTGTATTCTGTAACATACACAGTATGATTACTGTGTGTTCATCATTCAATAAGTTACATGAAGAGAGCTATTATTCTACACTAATATTATAAATATTATTTAAAAAGTTATGCTGTTGAACTAATTTGGATGAAACGATAACTTTGCGTATCTCATGGTAGGGTTTGTTTTTACATTCATTTGACTCCTAATACCATCGACAATAACATATAAATGATTTTAACAACTTTATTACTCATTACACGCAAACGCGTTGTCAACAAGATTTTTTAATCAATTATTTCAATGATCCATCGATAATATGTCCTGAGACATACACTCGTCGGCTCATTCATTAATAATGATAATAAAAGGCGACGAAATGTTAATCATTTCGTCGCCTGACACACAACGCCATCTAGTTCCAAACTAAGCAGAGCTATACTAGGCAACTGATATTAATAAATACTTAGTTTTTGAGTTAGTAAATACGTATATAATTCACATAGAAAATACTCAACCTAAGAACAAATATTTTCATATCATTGATTTGAACCGGGAATCGAACCCGAGACCTAATATCGGTCTAAATGTCTTATCCTTTTATCTTTTATGTAAAAAAATTGTAGAACATATGACACATAACGCCATCTAGTTTTTAAACATGGCACATTAAGATATAAGCACGGTAACTTTAAAAAGTGGGAGTTGAAGTTGTAACAAATTTTTGTAAAGAAATTAAATTACTTTAGCAAAGTTTTAAAAATATGATAATTACATGAAAAGAGCAAGGGATGATTTATTTAATAGACGGTATATATCTTATATAGATCCATTACAAATAGCTATGGGACCTTTTCTTTATAACACATTGATTCTGGAGGGAAGACATTAGGAAGTTGTGAAAAGGTAGTACAGTTTTGACAACAAATTCTCGCACTAAGAGTATATATTATATCGCAGGGACCTTACAAGCACACATGGAACGGACACAAAGAAAACCAAGACTCGGACCAATTTGTGGTTCACAGAATGTGTTGTCCCATGTAGGATTTGAACCCACAACATTTGTCGCAGTAGAAAGCGGTCACCGGTTCACACGTGCAGTGTAAATCGATAGTTCTTATTAATAATGTCGGATCTGCTTAAATATTACTTTGTCGATTAGTTCAATGTGTTTTTGTTGCGTCAAATTGTCATTGACTGTGAGTTGCTGATAGTTAGAATGTATACAGTTCTTTGATGATTGTTTTTTAACCGACTTCAAGATAGGAGAAGGTGTTCAGTTTGACTGTATTTTTTGTGTAGGTGGCTAGTGCTTCCTGTATGGTTCCATTAGTGTTGTCAGTTTTTTATATTACATATTATCATTAAAACAACATTTGGACAGTTGCACTGAAGAGTATTCTATTTGTAGATTTGACATTATTGATAGGGCCCATCGAGATTTATTTATTTATTTATGTGTATGTTAGGTATTGAGATAGGGTAAAATGGTGTAGAGTGAAGTGTCTGTAAGTAAATAAACACGCATTTATTTTGACTGGAAATTAAATTTATGATTTTAAATTTGTTTTTGATTTTAACTTTGATCCTATTTTGGATTTTGACTCAATGCTTTTAATGTAAATTTAATTTTGTATGTTTTAATGTAATGAGTAACGGTGTAACGGTATGCGGGGTGCGTGGATGGGGCGGTACGGTGTGGAGTGGTGGTGCGGGACGACGAGTATAGTGAAGGCGCAGACCCCAGGGTGCGAGGCGGAAGTAGTCCCGCGCGGTGAGCAGGTGCGTGTTGGCGTTGGGCGCCATGGCCACGTCCGGCACGGCCGCCGACAGCCGCCCCCGCGCGCCCGCCCCCGCGCGCGGCCCCGCCCCCGCCCCCGCCCCGCACTCCGCGCCCGACGCCCTGGCGACGGATAACATATCATTTGATCACTCAAACACATATGTACGGTCCATTCGTTTAGATACTGGCGGTGCACCCGCACGCCGTTGTGGTTGTTGATGTGAAATACGAATTTATTAATTCATACTTGTGGGTGTACGGATCCTTTCATTTAGTGGCGGCTTGGCGCACGTGCGACGAGGCGCGATCGAAGTGATCGTATCTAAGCGAATGAACTATGTACAATCGTAAGTAAGATATAAAATTGAAGAAGACTCGAGACGTTTGCCATATACCATAGGTTGCAAGTATAATTATAATTAAATATGGATAAATTCCCATCACCGACCGAACAAAACCAGACCTAAGTGTGTTATTTAAATAATTCAATTAAACCTAATAACTCAATCTTTAATACTTTTTTAAATTCTTCTTCAATAAATTAGAATTCTCGTTGTTCCTTCTGTGGGTTGGAACCAGATTGGTTGGAGGCAAAGCTCGATGATACATCACTTTCTTTATTGAAGTGAAAACTTCTATACACGTTGAGAACTCTTTAGGTAAACAAAAATATATTTTCGGTAGGGGGAAATCTTTTGAGTTCACGTTACCACGTCACCGTCACCGACATGCTGACGTCACAAAACTTCTTTCTAATTTTACACATTTATTTTAGAAATAACATTCTAATGAATTGTCACTTCTGTCGGCACACTTTCTTTAATAGACAAACCCCCATTAGAAATATACTTTCTGTATCGCGGGGAACTTTACAATCATATATGAAACGAACACAAAAACACCCAGACGGAGAACAGCAATCTGTGGATTACACAAAGTGTTGTCCCATGTCTAATTTGTACCCACAACATTTGGCGCTGTAGAAAGTCGCATGACGACCGTTTATTCTACTAGGCTAACCGTGCAGCTAAACATTATTTACGCGAATGGCCTGTAATTAATTTGACAGTTTATACACACGAGTGAAATTAACACAATAAAATTAACTGTAGACGAATGGTAATATCTCTAAAAAGAATGCTACGACAGGTGACTAAGCCTGACTACTTAATGTTTTTATACTAATCAATGAGAGAACTTCGATTGCACGATGCAGGATTAATATACATTATGTAGTACGGTATGTCTACTGGTTATAGTATTTAAGTTTTAAGGGATTCCTCACCTATGCTGTGCAGCATCCGTGGATCTGGAGGGCAGCTCTCGCCGGCACGTGCCCGTGCGGGAGTTATCTGACACATACATACATACATGGTAGTTATATCATCTATTGGAGCCATTAGAAACTTTTAGAATTTCACAATAACAACAAAATTTCATTTTTCAAAACTACCCACATTTGGTTTTATATTTTTCGGTTATAAATGAGTCCGTCAGTACATACCGTTAGGCAAGTGAAGCAAGCTGCCGGCTGAAGCGCAGCGCCCACCTGCGCTACCATTCAGCGTCCTGGGGGAAAGCCATATAAATATAAAGCCAAACTATAGCTTTTTAAAATCCATTCTAATATTATAAACTAGATGAGCCCCGCGTTGTTCCTCGCAGTTGTAGTTGTAACGCCAAGGGATCGAAATACTTTGATTAAGGAAGGATACAGCTACTCTTTACCGCGATAATCGACATACACGCGGACGGAGCCGAGTGCAAAAGTTAGTTGACAATAAATATGTCCACAAGGTGACTTACCTATTGTTGGTGAGGTCAGACCTGCAGCAGTCCATGGCGGGGTGGTCAAGCGGCCACCGCCACCGCTCGTCGGGGCCGGCTCCCCCCTCCCCCGCAGACCCTTGTTCCCATTGTTCCTCAGTCTCTCTCTCTCTCGAACCACCACCCTCACTGAGGAACACCACAAATTATATAACTACTTTCAATGTAGGTACAATGACTTAAATTCATTCGCGATAAGAAAATAGTGATGCATTGATTAATTCCCAATTCCAGACCCATCAGGCTTCGCACTCAATGATAAGTTGTTGACACCTGATTGGATAGACGGAGGGGTTTAATCGCGAATGATTTATAGTAATAAATTTGTGATATTCATTTAGCACTTTAAATCAGATATTATCGAGTTGAAATGACCCGACAGAGGTAGCCTTGTTAAAAGAAAAACACTATTATTTATTTGATTAACTGTGAAAAAGTAACATTGTTATTTAACACAGTGTACAGATCAAGAGTCTGTAAAATAGCTCGAGAGAGGGCGCTGTACCTGAATGTCAAAACGCGCTATTAACATTATAAACAAACTCATTGTACCTTTGTGTTTAATATCGATAACCACCTTATGGTGAAATATTGTATTACTTTCGATGCTCTTTAAGAAGTTCTTTAAATTGTCTGCATTCGCAATGAGTATGGTGACCACTACCTTGGATTTTACTCATGCTTTCCTTTCATCAGGCAGAGAATTTGACAGATAATTTATTAAAAAAACGATTGTGTTTAATACCACACGACTTAAGTAAAACTTCAAGGAGTCCAATGTCTGCGCTGAATCTTATATGTACAAAACTTAACTGGCTATGAGAGAAAAAGAGACAGAAAATACGTGTTCGCATCTCTCTTTCGCTCTTGTTCCCGCAGTAACATGCGAAAACTCTCTACCTTTTTCTATTTTCAGTAATGTATATCTCCCTCTCAAGTTTCGTTCGCCTCTCCCGATCAGATTTTTCGAAACACTCTTCACGCATTTACTAGCTTAGTCCCCAAGTCAAGCACTCTTGGATGATGTACCTGTCTGTGTCGGTGTCCGTATCGAGGTCCGGCAGCAGCAGGTCCGCGCACGCGTCCGGCAGAGACATCTCGCGGACGGCTCGCAACGCTATCTGATATATGAAAGGGTTCCTTGAGTAACACGCCCTGACCACTTTGGTCCTTCGAGCTTTACACATTAAGAAACAGTTTTTGGGAATATCACCTTCAAGAGGAGTAAAAAAAGATGAACTATTGTACAGAAGTTACGAACACGAAATAATCACAAATCTTTCAATTACACGTATGTGTTGTGAACTCAAACTTCATTTTTTTAAATCGTACTTTAAATACATATATACATAACTGCAATTTGTTTTGTTAAATATTACAAAATGAAATTAATTCATTATAGAAGTTTGTGTCGATCTAAAAACGGCTATTTCTCAATTATGAAAGGCAAGGGAAACAAGTTCAGTAAATGTACACGAACAAAGACTACAAGTATTAAATGTTTACATAGTATCTTGGCAGATGGCGTGGTGTTATCTTTGTGAATCGCACTATGGTTTTATTACCTGCTTATGAGGAAAGGTAATTAGCTGCATTGTATTATTTTTTTACAATTGTTTAATGCCTCTATAGTTTTGTATGACATATTAACCAATAATATTTTGTTTTGAAGATTTAGTTTTTTACAATGTTTATGGAATGTCAACTTTATTCGGGGGGCGTATAAGATAAGAGTTTGGTTTCATTCTACGGACCTTACTCGAATCTATACAAATATACAAAACAATTCTGTTTGTTACGTTTTTACGGCTGAAACTATTCGGATGAAATTTGTTATGTAGGTCTTTTGATTACTGAGATGGGATATCTATATATTTTGTGACTAGATGGCGTTGTGTGTTAGTTGTCCGAAATATTTATTTATTTATTTATCGGCTACCATTTGTCGTGATAATGAACATACACGCGGGCCTAGCCGCGGATGAAATCCGACTTAGATTTGTTTCTTGAATACGGGAAAAGAGAAGTATCGCCTGATGGTGAGCTATTATCGTCGGCCTTGGATACCGGCAACACCGGAAGCTTCAAAAGTGCGTTTAAAGATACACGCTTTTTTCTTTAAGGTTTGAAGGTGGTATCGGTCCGGGAAATGGCGCAGGCGACGGTTCAATTCCCCGGTTGGTGTCTAGAAAAGCGCTCGGTCGGAGTAGACGTTAACAAAGGGAGCCGGACGAGATAGAGGTTACCTGCTCGTAGACGGTGAGCTTGTCGGTGGAGTGCAGGCGCAGCGCGCGCGCGGCGGGCGGCGCGGCCCGCAGCAGGTGCGCACGCGCACGCAGCGCCGCGCGAACCCGCGGCGACACGCACGCGCCCGCCGCCGCCCCTGCGCCGCCCGCCCCAGCTCCCGCGCCGCCCGCCCCCGCACCCGCGCCCACCGCGCGCGCCTCGCGCCCGCCGCTCCGGGCCGCCGCCACCTGGGTACACACGCAATATTGTGGTTATCTAAATCGTACGACCGAGTTTACGTGGAAAAAATATATAAACAAACAAACAACAACCCATAATATCCCACTGCTGGGCTCGGGTCTCCTCTCAGGAGAGGGTTAAGGCCATACGTACGTACGTAAAATATATATTACGGTCAAACTTCGACCACTGGGTGACCACTAGTGACGTATAATTAGATGACGCAATCTAGCAACAGCATTAAAACTACTATATTATAACTGCGTATCCTGACTCCCGCAATGATTATTCTCCTATAGACATCATCATCGTACATTAAGAATTATGGATAAAATGAAGTCAACTATTCGTTATTTCTTAATCTTCTCTATTCTCACATTAACTACCGACCAATTATCACATAATCAAAACTTAGCCAACACAAAATCTCTCGAAAGAAAACAACTACTCATATTTCTATAACATTTTCCTTTAACACCCAACTTCTATAAACCTTAGCGCAATGATATATCGCCTTCCGTGATAAATAGATTACTTCACACTATAAAAACATTTCAATTTTAAAATCACTATTTTCTGAAATTAGTGCATTAAAACAAACAAATTGTTCAGCTATAATATCAGTAGAGATAAGTTTGAACAAGTCACCATGTAGAGGGTGTCGGGTATCCTGTGAAGGTAGCGCTCTCGCCTGGCGCGAGACAGCTCCGCCTCCGGCACCGCCTGGTCCTCCAACAACGCCTGACACAACATATATCTATTAATTAAATTCTTTAAGAAGAAACTCTCTCACTAAGAATATATGATATATCGAGGAACAATCTCACAATCATACATTACACACACAGAAAACACCCAGACGCAAACCAACAACTTGTGGATCACACAAAGTGTTCTCCCGTGTGGGGTTTGAACCTTAAATAAAACCTGCCGAAGTAGGAAACCAAATGCTTATTATTTTTAAGCTAAACAAAAACTAAATGCACTCAAAACCAGATAAACTGCCAACTTTAGAAAATTGGTGGAGATTGAAAAAGGTTTTTCATTTGCGTACAAAATGTGAAGACCGGTCGATGTAAAAACATTGTAATTAATACTAAACAACCACTTGTCATTAGGCTATCTTTAGTGAAAAACTGTTCTTCTTTTCTCTAGGCCGGTAAAAACAAAATGATTTAGAGCATTGTTTTTCTACATTAATCAATTGTCTTTTTCTTTTTACTGGCGAGACTGATAGCGTTTCCTCAAATATTTAATCTATAAGTTTTAGTTGAATCTACTATTTTGATAATAAACGAAAAACACTAACAGAAAGTTACAATTATTATTCATCGATTTTATTACATAATTTAAGCCACAGCTTTTACCCGTGGCTCCGCCCGCGTGTATGACGGTTACCGTAGTAAAGAGCAGCCGTCCTTCCTTAAAAACCGAAGTATATCCATTCCGAATTTGATTAAAATTAGTGCAGCAATTTAGCTGTTAAAGCGTAATAGATAGAATAACAGACAGACTTACTCTTAAATTTATAAAATAAGTGTGAAGGTATCAAAAGCTTAAGTAAAATCCTGACCTTAATTTCGTCCAAATAAGGCAGGAAGCACCGGGGCGGGCGGTAGGATCCCCGCGCCAGCCACGCGGCCGCCAACCCGGAGCCCTCACCCGCTGGCCCAGGGACTATGCCCCGACGGACCACCTGATAGTACCAAACAGTTAGGTGGGACCATCAATGCTACCTTGCGGTACACCCAAATATTACTGGCGAGTTAAAATTGGATCGAATTATGCAGAGTCATGCCAATAGCAGCTAAAATACATGGAGTAACTTGAAGTAGCGACATTATATATGTTTTCTGCTAAAATCGATACAATTAATTTGCTAGATTATAGGAGGATTATAGGGAAGAAAAACGCTCCACCTTGCATCTACATAATGGCACTAAATGCATGAGAACAAAGAGTGAGTAGTAAGTAGTGAGGTGGTGGTGACCTGGTGCAGCAGGTCGTGGTCCTGGGGCAGGTGCTCCAGGCGCAGCAGCGGGGCGAGTGGGGCGAGCGCGTCTCGTATCGCCCCGTCCCCCGCGTCCCGCCGCCTCGCCCCGCGCCTGCCCACCGACTGGGCCCGGCAGAGACCCGCACCCGACTCTGGAACATACAACACACGCATGTAATCCGCTCAAATTAGCCCAAATGGAATGAAATGAAATAGCTCTTTCTTAGAAATGGTTAATCTCAGAATCAAAACGTACCGTCCATCAAAAAGAAAATATTTTTAAGAGATAATTACATGATCTACAATTTCGTCTCGACTATTTTCATCATAAAGCTAATAGATTGACCTTCGATAAAAAAAAATTGCACACACATGGCATCAATGGTGACTTTCAATGGTGATTGCACTGGTGGTTAATGAGGGTGGTATCCCTTTTCCTGTGAATTTGTTCAGTTTGTTGGGAAGCAATGCAGGGCATTTGGTTTATGTTGATCAGGCTAATTTCCAAGGAGGAATAACTGGACCACATCTCACACACAATCTTTTGATCACATAAGTAGAGCCAGTCTGCTGATGAATTACATCCAGATACAAAAAGCAAAAATGAAGACTGCGACAGAAGTGAAAACTCAAAACTGTAAACAAATGGTTGTCCTAGTCATCTGAAATGAACCTGTGTTATTTAAATTTAATGTGCGAGAAAAGCAAGTAAAAAAATATAGCTCGTGGAAAGCGTTTAATGACGCGAGTGCCATGGTCAGCCAAAGTGCTCAAAAATCACACAATATTTATCCTGGGTAAACACGCAGTATTGTCTGCATAATATTTAAATAGCATGTATGAATGTAGTTACCTCGTCGCTCAGCGGGTTGGTCAGCAGCCCACCTCAGCAGAGCCCTCAGCACCTGAGTCTCGGAGGCCTGGAGGAAGGGTGAGGCCAGGGCGTCTGCGAGAGCCGACAGTGGCACCCTCCCGCACCCCGCACCTGACATGATGGTGGGGAACTCGTCTCGGAGGTACCGCATCGCTTGTCTGAAACACACGCATCTTAAGTTCATCCATCTGACTCACAACGCCATCCAGCTTAAAACTGAGCAGAGCTTGTACGATGAAAACGAGATTGACTAATAAAATACTTAGGTATTATTTTTTCTGTAAGTTTAATAGCAGCGACACGCACACGGCTTCATTAGTAATAAGTTTAGATCTAAGGATTTTATTTACTTTACTTTGCGAAGGATCACTTGCTTCCGAGAATCTGCACAGTTAACATACATAAACCAATTTAAGTTTCGCACCGAGTTTTCATTATTCCTCAAGATAATCCAACATTGCTATAAGATTTTTTTAACACAGCACTCAAAACTACATTAGGTAGAGTCTGTGAGTTTTGTGAAGGCCACTCAGTAGGATGCTGTGTTAAAAAATCTGGTCCAGACCACCACAAATCCCGACCCTGCAGATCACTAATAGCCACGTCGCGAGTTATTAGGTCTGCTGGATTTTTGTTGGTTGGGACGTGTCTCCACGTACAATTGCCCGCTTTATCCTAAACTTCAGAAACGCGGTTGCGTATGAACGGCTGAAGTTCAGTAGGCATCATTTGTAGCCATCCTAAGACAATGGTCAATGGTGATAAGAATCAGTCCAGTAATAAACCCGATTTACCACCACTCGTGTCTGGCGCACCAATTACAGCACCACAAAATTCCAATTGCAGAATGGTCGTGGGCTTGATCGGAGCCTATCTGTACGAAAAAGTGATTTGCAGATTTTACAAACTATTGGTACCGGCTGAATCATTGAGGCAGTCATGAAGTGAGCCACATAACAGTAGATGTACGGCAGAGTAGTGTTGGACTCATCGATACGATCCTATGAACAACAAACCAGGGGGATTTACTAGAAGCTTATGCAGAAGGTTTGGGAGAGTAACCGGCACCTCCTCGCGTTGGTTGGTGTAGTATATTCATATAAATATACTGTCGGCTCTTAGACGCACGCGCCCACTCACATTCGTTTTTTTTTTTTTTATATATATATATTTAAGCTGCCAAAATGACTCTGCCCTGCCTGATGGAAAGCATGAGCAGAATCCAAGAGTGGTGGTCACCATCCTCAATGCGAAAAAGAACAATGCAGTATGGTGACCCACACTATGACGGCCTGGGGGGAAAGGGGATGGTGAGGGGGATAGGGGGCGTTGGATTGGGGTATGGGCCTCCGGTATCCTCACTCACTCGATGAAACACAGCGTAAGCGCTGTTTCACACCGGTTTTCTGTGAGGCCGTGGTATCACTCCGGTCGAGCCGGCCCATTCATGCCGAAGCGTGGCTCTCCCACGGTAAACGGTTGCTCACGGTCGACCGAACTGAGTCACAATCGCACATGCGCTAGAGATGATATAATGCTTTCTTCTCATTCATTCGCTATGAGTACAATGAGTGGGGGAATGGGTGAATAGGTGATTGAGTGAAGTGACTGAATAGATGCATGCTCTACAGTTGGTAAGAATGGTGGGAACTGGTACCTGTGCACCCAGGGGCTGGCGTGTGGGGCGGAGGCCCAGCGCAGCACGGCGGGGAGGGTGTCGGGCGACAGCGCCTCCACAATGGCGTCCTCGCAACCCTGCACCACGATCGGCATCTCCAGGAACCTATACGCACAACACCATTTCACTTATCTTTGTGCATATATTACCTTTAATCATACACAGAGAAACTAAAAAAAAAATCTGGAACTAGAAAATCTATTTTACAGATGACTTTATAAAAAATAATTTGTGACTCTTAAAAGTTTTCAAACCTATAACACAACGCAAACAATATTGAAAAACAGATGCACCCCCTTCGAATTCTATTATATGCCTGTAAAGATCTAAAATCGCCCGTTTCTAAGGGATGAGAAGATATGCCAAACTACCTTATGGTCTCTCTCCGAACAAATCATCATCCTTCAGCCCTTATACTAATTGCATTTGGGATAGCCGCATTATGTTTTCTCCTTTCAGTCCATTCTCTTACTCGACATTTCACTGTTTATTCCTTTCTTAGCCTAATCCTTTTCAATACGGGCCATCTTCCTTCGGTCTCCGTCTTTTCTTGTTCCCTTCAACTCCGTTTCACATGTAGCGACTATGTTTGGATTACTTTCTACTGCATTTGTTATTGTAACAGCACGATCGGAGCGCAAGCGCATCATCGGTTTTGTATTTTTAATCAGTCAAATATATATTGTGACGCCGAGAGACCGCTTCCCCTTGTTTTAGTTCAAAATATACATTTGCAATAACATTATTCGGACTTATAGTATTATTGTATAGTAAAATGTACCTATACATATACCTAATACTTGCCTCATGCCTCCACATGACATGAAGAGATTCAGGAGGAAATTCATATATATTATTAAATACCAAGAACGATTTGTAAACTTGTTTCTTAGATGCACAATACAAAGGTCCAACACACATCACACACACATTATGATCTTGATATTACACCTCTTTATTTCGTTATATTTTCGCACCGTTACGTTTCATTGCTTTTATACATTGTATATATAATATATATAGATATATAAACATTAAAAAAGTGTTATCTACCTGGCTATCTCATACAGTTGGAAGGCATCGTCTAGAGTCGTAGCGGTGACGGGCCGCGAACCTCCCCGGGACACGCCCGACCACGACTGAAAGATTCATTGGAAATTTACAACCATCATTAGCACATTCGCGTTAGCAAAATAGTGACGATCTCTCCGAATACCAGCACTCCTATTTACCCCGAGGGTGTCGTAAGATGCGACTGATGACAACACCACTGCGAAGAGAAGGAACACTTGACACAACTCGCCTGGCCGTGGAGAGATTTACGTCTAGCAGCGGAATATTTACAGTTGTGATGTGATTTATCCAGCCTCCCAGACATATAAACCGGTTAAGATGACATTAGGAAATTAATAAATATATGGGAATGTGATTTTTGAACGCTACGACACATGTTATATCAGCCAATTATGCAATATTTTTGAGGCGCTCATAGCCCAGTTGCACTCTGTGATTAGAAACAATCATCGAGGGCAAGCAACGATGGCGCGGTCAGTACCGCTTTGACCGCTGGTGGCATGTTAACATGAGCGTCTCCGTGATTCGGAGGTCACGTTAAGCAGTCGGTCCCGGTTGTTATCATACGAAAACAGTCGTGAAACTTAGTTGGAGGCCTTCGGACGGCTTAAAAATATCCAACGGCAAGATTTACGTAGCCACAACGTATTCTTGCCAGTCTCCAACCCGCACTTGGCCAGCGTGGGGACGTATGGCCTTAACCCTCTCCTGAGAGGAGACCCGAGCCCAGCAGTGGGACATTATGGGTTGTTGTTGTTGTTGATGCAATATTTTTTGCGTAAGCGACTGCCGAGCAAAAGGTCTCGGGTACAATTCACAGGTCGGACCAAATGTGTGTATGATCTGTAAATATTTAGTAATGGTTAATGTGTATATGTGTATTCACAAAAAGTATAATGATTTTATTTTGTACCCATAGTACAATCTCTGCTTAGTTCGAAACTAGATGGCGTTGAGTGTCAGGTGGCCGAAATATTGTTATTATCGTATAACACAGATAATTTGACACAGAGATAAAGCTATATGTTAATGGTTGTAGATGACGTGAACACACACAAATTTATGATTTTGTGCAATAAGTGAGAATATCAACTGACCGTGGTGGCACTGCCGGTGCTGTTGGCAGACGACGGCGACGTGGAGTTCCTCCCGATCAGCCCCAGGTCAACCTGCAACATACAAACGTACACACATTACGGAGAGATAAATTAAGTGGGAAAACTGTTCAATTTCATAGATGATTAGTTATAATAAATATATAAAAAACAGAAGCCCAATAATGGTGAATTGATTAACATACACATAGCAAGTGAAGGAGAAAGTGGGAGTCATAGCTTATCAAGGGATCAAATGGATCGTAGAATACAGAAGTGGCGCGATTGCTCTATAGAGCCAATGGTTTTAATTGAAGGAGGGAAAGAGTGTGAGAGAGGAGAGAGAGTAAGACTGTGAGAGGAGATAGAGAAAGGGAGAGAAAGAGAGGGAGGGAGAAACAGAGACTGCGAGTCCGTAGTATCATCGTGTTACCCATTTATGCCCTGAGCCCTGACTCTTGGATGGATGGATGGATAAGACAGAAGCCGTTGAACCTCTTCGCTATACTCACGGTGTCGGTGTAGGCGGCGTGCAGCAGCGCCCTGGCGAACCGCCGCGGGAGCACCTTCTCGTCCACGCACACGGCGCCCGCCCCGCCGCCCGCCCCACCCGCAGCCCCGCCCGCCGAGCTGCTGCGGCGGGACATCACGCTCCTGGGAACGCGACACTTGCGGTCATCGATACTTCAGAATATCGTGGACTTACTTACGGTGACCTTCGTTCGTTTTAGACTAAATATTTTCTATTTGACATTAACAAAACGTCGTTTGATCTCAAACTGAGCAGAGCTTATATTACGGGTACTAGACAGCTGATATAAAACTTGTTTTTATTGTGAATACATGCATATTATATAGATGACATCCAAACTCCGAAACAGATATTTGCAGATCATACAAACATTTGGTCAGAACCGGGAATCGAACCCGACACCACAAGTACAGCAGTCGCATACGCTACCACCGCACCACCGGGGCAGTCAAAATTAAAAGCTGTCAACAGCTTGCATTTATTTACACAACAAAGTGATGTCATAACTGTAAAGCAACATGGCGTTCATAGCTTGTCTATAATGACAAAAAAAATGTTTCTAGTAGTTTATTAGCACTATACAGAATCTAGTAGTTACATTGAAACAAATAACGAATTATTTAAAAAAAACCTAACCACGTCAATATCTGCCATCATAATTAAATTCATTGAAGAAGAACTAATAGGAAAAGTGTTTTGTTTTTTTGTTATTTTGTTGTACCCAGTGTCACTCTCACGCCTAAGACGAATCTATTGACACCACTTACATGAAAATAAGACAAGCCGTTTAGGCTCTAGCGCGTCCCAAAGAAATATACACACATAAAAAATACACTCGAAAAACTAAACCCTCCGTCTTTGGCAGTCGGGTAAAAAAGGGGTTACTACCCTTAAATTTACTGACCTCAAATTTTGAAAAGTACATTTTAAATTTCAAGTCTCTTACTTCAAAAACAGGACTTTCATATAAACTTCCCACCCCTCATTTACCATCTTAGGGGTGGAGTTTCGTAAAATCCATTCTTAGCGGATATCTTCAACAGTTACTGAGATTTTGTGATTAATCAGTGCGTGGTATTTCACTTTTATTTAAATAGATTGTTCAGAATCGACAACTAGTTCAACCTGTTTTGACTGAATATCTCTCCGACTATCATCAGACCTCTCCTACCCTGAGGGCGATCGAACCCGAGACCTCTTCATCGGCAGTCGTCTAACCGCTAGACCAACGAGGCAGTTGTGACAAACCAAGAATGTTTACTCAACCAAAAATGAAAATATGAATTATTGTAACTATCTATTATTAAATAACCCTCTCCTGAGAGGAGACCCGAGCCCAGCAGTAGGACGTTATGGGTTGTTGTTGATGATTATTTAATAAATTATTATACGAATAAATATTTTATTAATCATATTTCCTACTAAATATGTAACTACATTCGCATTAGGATAAATGACTGTTTCCAGGGATCTCCTTCCGAGGGTACACCTGGGTCTCCGGCATCTAGTACGAGATGGTGTTCGGTTTTTAGTCGGTTCAAGTCCGAAATAACCACCACTCGGTAGTATCCAAGGGCATTTCCCCCCAAAAAAGGGTAAATGGCTGTATCCATATGTATAACAGAAGGTGACTGACTAAGATACCCAGAGATCAACGCACAGCCCGAACCTCAGAACCTACCATCCTGAAATGTTGCATATAGGTTCTTTATATAACGTAAGTGAGCACTAAAAGAAGTTTAGAAATGCCACCCCTAAGGGGTAAAATAAGGAATGAAAATTTATAAGTCCGCGAAAATTAATCCGCGGGCAAAGGCGTATACAAATATCGATGTCTCCTTCATTAAAAAAATATTATTATTGCAGCTTTTCATTTCTATTACAAATAATCAAATAAACATTGAAACATATTACATAACTGAGTAGTCTAAAACGATGACGTCACAAGTTTATATTTTGTATATTTCTCATTCAAAGTTATCGTTTATACAGATGATGAAAGTAACTGATTTGACTAAGGTATCAGCTACCCTATTATTCAAAGAGTGTTTACTAAGAAGTCAGTATTAGTCTACAAATCAACCTTCCTTATAATACACAGGTAAGGTTTAATTCATAAAAGCTCACCTAAAAAACCTGGACCTGGCGGCTAATATCAGTCTGTGGCAGGGCAACTCCAGAGCCGTGCGGAATCCGTACGCGGATCCGCATCCCCCCTCCAAGCGGAACACAAGACGAGCGTCTGCCATTTCACCTGTAAAGGACAAACAGAACATTATTAATATAGTATAAACTAAGCCTTAAAATATTCAGATGAACACATAACTAGTAATCGAAAATTTAGAATATTTAATTGTTAGAAAGTCATCGGTGGGCAGTGGCCCGCCAGGCATGATCACCTCGCCTGGTTGGTGGATCCTCCCTTTGTGTTGGAGGAGCATGTGGCCCGTTCCTCCACAAACTTTAGTCCCCAACCCGCACTTGGCCAGCGTGGGGACGTATGGCCTTAACCCTCTCCTGAGACGAGACCCGAGCCCAGAAGTGGGACATTATGGGTTGTTGATTGATTGATTGACATCGGTGAGGGAACATATCCTGTATCGCGGGGGATCTCATAAACATACATGGATCAGACACAAAGAAAACCGAGACTCAGAACAACAATGTGTGGATCACACAAAGTGTTTTCCCATGAGAGATTTGAACCCACAACAAGGCGAAGTAGGAAACATGCAGTCAAAACTCTTAATTCTGAATTCAAGAGTCGGCAATGCTCTTGTGTTTCTTGAATATAAGTCGGTGGGTAGAGACTTACCATCATCTGACCACTACTTCGAGTACAGTATTGTAAAATAAAATCAAAATGCACATACCGGAGTCAAGCAGGTACCGCATGTCGTGATGTAGAGAATCCAATGAGAAGCCGAGCAGAGCTGAGAGCCTTCGCAGGGTTCCCGAGTCAGGCCTAGAGCGCCCGCACCCACACCACGTCCCACGCCATGCTGGGGAGAACAAGTATAACTCCTGATAATTTCCACACGAAAAAAACACGAGTTCGCGTAAAATATTGTAAGGTATCTTTCAGAGACGATACTGCGTATACGTACGTATACGCAGCAATTCACGGCACATGGTATTCCACGCGCCGTGAATTTTGGAAACAACCCTCATTGATTTGTTGATTGATTCGTTTCGTGAGTCTTCTATCATCCATACTCCCTAAATGGCCAATCCATCGAAGCATGCGCTTTTGAATCTTTGTCACTACATCTCCTTTCAATCCACAACATTCTCTTATCACAACATTCCTGTCATTAATTTTCAACTCGCATATACTCACCGTGGGAGAGCCACGGCATGAATGGGCCGGCTCAACCGGAGTGATACCACGGCTTCACAGAAAACCGGTGTGAAACAGCGCTTACGCTGTGTTTCATCGAGTGAGTGAGGATACCGGAGGCCCATACCCCAATCCAACGCCCCCTATCCCCCTCACCATCTCCCTTCCCCCCAGGCCGCCATAGTGTGGGTCACCATGCTGAATTGTTCTTTTTCGCATTGAGGATGGTGACCACCACTCTTGGATTCTGCTCATGCTTTCCATCAGGCAGGGCAGAGTCATTTTGGTAGATCAAATATNAGCGCATCTCCACAACATTTATTCCACTTTCATACCTCTTCTGCATTGCCCAAGATTCGCTACCATACAGGGTTGGGACACCCTTGTGTTCAGAGTTATATTCTTAGAAGTAATTTAAGCGAACAGAAGAAACACCCTGAGTGGCCATTGTGGCCTCTTTACGGTTCCGTAAGCAAAGTGTAAGGGCATAACCCCTGTCTGTTTATCATCATGCTGTATTACTATTACAACAAATACTAAAAATAGAAAAAAAATATAAGGGGGCTTTCATACTCATTATTTTTGGTTTTTTATATGAAATATCTACATAATATTTATGAACTATAAAAAGTATATTGAGTGGCTATCTGATATTTATTTACTTATTTATAATTTCATACATTTATTATCGTACATAGGCCGACTTAATGCCTTAAGCATTCTCTACCACCCAATCTTTAGGCGTGTAGAGATCTAATAAGGTAGTTGCATCGAGGTTATAGTTGACCAGAACAAAATACAATGGACATAAACTACTAGAATTAATATGATTTTTTTTTTTATATATATATTTAAGCTGCCAAAATGACTCTGCCCTGCCTGATGGAAAGCATGAGCAGAATCCAAGAGTGGTGGTCACCATCCTCAATGCGAAAAAGAACAATGCAGCATGGTGACCCACGCTATGGCGGCCTGGGGGGAAGGGGGATGGTGAGGGGGATAGGGGGCATTGGATTGGGGTATGGGCCTCCGGTATCCTCACTCACTCGATGAAACACAGCGTAAGCGCTGTTTCACACCGGTTTTCTGTGAGGCCGTGGTATCACTCCGGTCGAGCCGGCCCATTCATGCCGAAGCGTGGCTCTCCCACGGTAAAAATGGTACAAAAACGGTAAATCGCACCTTAAAAACTCCAATAGTAGTCAAAAGTCAACGTAGTATTAAAAATATCGGTATCGGAATTCTTTTTGTTTACGAGATATTATACATATGTTACAGTTTAAGTTGATATCTGAAAATACATTATATTTCTTGTTCATAGCAATTTATAAGAAGTTTTATCAAAGATAAGAAATCACGAGACTGGCTTTTCAATTTAAATTTTTCACCCTTCGCCAGTAGAATATGTAATACTTGGGGTCGTAGCTTAAGGCAGTTTACAAACGATTTTGAATTGAAAGTGTCTTTTCAAATATGTTGATCTTTTTGAAATATATTCAGGGTGAATTCCCATTCTCATGTTAGGAGTTGTGGAGATTCATATAATTATTCTAAAATATATACCTTAAAGTTTAGAATTTCATTTATAGTAATTTTTGTAACCATTTTAGTTATCACACATTTATATAGTTAATGTCACTAAAAAAGCTTCCAACAGACTTTCACGTTTTTTGAAATGTCTGTTCTGCTGGCGTAACTAAGATAGGGTAATTTAATCATATCAATCATCATCAACACATCATTTAATCTAGAACTCAAAACTAAGACCCTTAAAACCAACACATGCGAGGGAATCTCTGATGTGATTAGACCTTGATAATTCAAATGATTGACAAGGGAAAGTTTATAGTTTACCCCTGGTAGGGCCTAATTTAGCATGTTGTCAATTCGGACAGGGCCTGAAATTACGTCGTCAGGGGCCTTGCCAGAGTCGCTGTACTGGTTTTCGGGTTATCCAAGCTTTTATGCCCCTAAAGAGTTTGATATCTGAATATATTTTTCACCTTGTAATCATAAAAAGTGTCTCGATGGTTCTATAACCAATTATATTGCAAAAGGAACTATTCTTAATAGTCTAAGCTTAAAATTGAAATATCTGATTATTGACAATTTTGGAACTCAATTAGAAATCCATTTAAACCATTAAGCGAGGAATCTAAGCAATGCTTAAGCTCTAAGCTCTGGCAAACAGACCTTACCTCGTAAGCATTGAATCAGGGCAATGAATCAATTGGAAGCTGTCCACAATAGCTCACCGTGATCTCCAGACACAATTAAGCTACGAAATGGATTTTTTTGCTCGTATTTTATCGGATAAAAACGGTTTGCCTGTAAACAATAAGATAAAAGAGCTTGAAGGAATATATTTTAGAATTAAATAAAAGTTATAAGGACTATTTTTTATTATTTTGATAGTTTATGGTGTGTGATTGCAAAATATTATATAAACATTGTACACGTCCATTCTAAGGAGATGCCTATAAATAATAAATAAATATTTTCGTACATTTTGACCTGAACGTCATCTAGTCCCAAACTAAACAGAGCTTGTACTATGGCTACTAGATAACTGATATTACTACGTATATATACTTTTTTTGGAAATACAAGCATAATATAAATAGAAAACGCACAACCTCCCAAACAAATATTTACAGAATATACAAACATTTGGTCCGACTCTGGAATAGAACCTGACACCTATAGCTTACAAGTCGCATAAGCTACCACTGTGCCACTGAGGCACTCACTAATGGACTATTAAAGGCTGTTGATGTGTGACAGTAGGTACTTTAAATCTGACGTCTGTTCATATGTTTGGTTTTAATGACAACTTTGAATTACTAAATTATTTATTGTACTAATTTATAGCATATTATCAACTACTAAACAATGTGTTCACAATAATTTTGAGATTATTTTAATTACTTTGAACTACAGCTCCAGATGTTTTATTTAATTATAAAATGCAATTTTGGCTAAAATATCTAAAAGTATATTTTGCGAAAGAAATATTCAACTTTCGCCCTTACAAATAGGGTCCACGAACGAAAAACAATTTCATTTTACAACATCCTTTTGTTGAATATATAAACGTTATACGCCTTCAAATCCAATGATCCAACTGGATTTTCCTGAAAGTCTTTGTAAATACCCTTGAATTAATCGCTACGATTGTTTGTTTAACCTTAAGAAGTTTAATCTCACGCTGAAGATTGACTTGATGCAATCAGATTAGTGTTGAATTGCTCGCGACAGAGGTTCGTTAGGACGATTTCCAAATATGTAATTCATTGTAAAATACAAATAATTGTAAGGAGATGCAAATATTTAAACTTTAATCAATTTGAAGCGGATATAAATTACTTTTATAGTGTGCATTTATTAAATGCTCGTATGAAGTTTGTAGTCGATTTGTTATTTTTCCTTTAATTTTATATTCCGTAAAAAATAAAAAAACTAAATGGGATAAAAGTTTAGTAATATATATTCACAAGATTCTGCTAATGCATGTTTATACCGAAAGTAACATAACATTTTATTGAACTGAATAATGATTTCTGATGAATTTCAAAGTAAGTTAAACGAATATACTGAACAAATTTCCAGAGTCTGGAGTGGCTAGGAATACAGGCCATCCTAGTGCAGAAGCTAGACTCCTTCACAAATTATATCTTTAAGAGCTGTATTTGGTTATAAATTTATCATTAATTATTATAAACTGTGTAAAAAATAATACAGTTATTATTATAATTAAATTGAACTCTAATTTATAAAAACCCTGGTGAAGTTCAGAGAATACTTTATTGGGAATTTCTCGACTTTTGATATACCTATGTAAATGTGGTTTAACATTTTAACGAATATAGAACACCAATCAGCTTTGATTAATCTGGATAAAACATCAATCGGTATCGAAAACCACTCAACCGTAAATAATACTGGAATTCATGGCTTATATCGTGTACCATTAGGTGATTGACTATTTATCTTTACTATACACGCTTTTATGTGTATGAGTGCGTATAGAAAAGTAAGGATATGTGAAGTATTTGATTTGATTGCTAGTTTTGAATATTTTGAGTATTCACAAATCAATTTTGCTTTGATTAATTTAAACAGCTCCAACGGAGCGTGATCACAGTATTAAACAAATCCGAATTTAAGGAGTTATCTTAGTGTTTTTCACAGAGTCAGTAAATTATATATTTTACCCCTATCCACTTGAGACAAGGGAGCTTGGCTCAATTAAAGTGATTTTAGATAATTTTGTTTCTTGAGTTTTAATTGTCCTTCAGTGGTATCTGTCACTAATCGTTAGGTGTTACCTAAATCTATTCGTTGACTTCTTATTGTCTACTATTTTACAGGCCATACCAAGACAAAGGCCTCTCCTGAGAAAAATTACTTAGATATACTATACCACGCCGAGCAGATGGCGATGTAAAGAGTCAGTTTAAATTTACTTTTTGCAGTGAAGTTGTCCAACTACATTCATGGGCTCAGCAGGAGTTGTGACACTCTGTAGCATGTATTCCGTTATGATCTAGGACTTAACATAATATAGATACATGATATACGTAACATTTAGAAATAAAAGTAAGTAGTACACAACCTGTGTCCTCGCAATGAAGGTATCGAAATTAGGTTTGAAAAATGGTTTAGTTCCGTAAAAAAATTAAACTGCAAAATTTGGTCAGTACTAATGCGAAGGAACTATATGTTACGAGAGTATCTTCCTCATATCCGTTTACTCGTTCGTTTATGCGTTTATCTCGTCTCACACGATTGACCAATGTACAACTATTTTCCATACTAGGCTTGATCTAAAAAAAAGAGTTACAACTTTTCTGTAACACACTTTTTAAAACAAACTCTAATAGAGATATTCTGTCATCGTAAGGGTCTTTACATGAAATGGACACAAAGAACATCCAGATTCAGGATAAAAATTTTGGATCACACAATGATTTGTCACAAATATGGTTTCTACCCAAAACACTCAGAAGTACCTCAGAAGAACAGAAGTTCAAAATCAAGTGTTCCAAAACTTTGCTTGTATCACATTTACAAAATCAACGTTTAAAAGATATCCACATATAACATAAAGAGATAATCTTCTCAAAGTCTAACTTAACAAAATATACAAGTGCGTAGCTCTTTACTTACTAACTAACTTCACGTACTCCAAACTTCTATATTACGAGGGTTTCCGCCATCGAGTAACTGTCAAACTGATCGTATCTACATGACAAACAGCAAACCATAATGTACCCATCCCTTAGGAATGAACCTCATCATGGTATCCAATTTCTTTTCTCACAAGACTTAATATATTTGTTACTGTCAAAATAGTCTCGAAATTTCTTGCTCCATACTGTTTGTAAGTCTGCTTGTCATCTTTCGAAGTAAATTTAAAAGAAACAAAGCTTGTGACTTATTTTTGGTCAGAAATAACATTGAATACAAAGTTAAACAATTTTAGTGACTTCGACAGGATTAGACTTCAGGTAAATTAAGAAAACACAGCAGTCCTAACGGCTCTTTCGTTCTAGTACTCAGCAATTTTGACTGTAAAAGTTTCAATTACACTTAGAAAAAATTTGTTATGAGCACGATCATAAAAATTTATTCTTTTTCATCGTATAGTTTATGCAAATCTTCGAACTTGTTTTTACGTTTGCATAATAATTGAAGAAAAAATCTAATAGTATGAATGAAGCCTTATCTGTAAATAGTTCAGATATTAAGTTCAATTTATAACATCTGTTTTAGTTTTAAGCACTACTTAATATAAAACTGGAAATCTAGGCATTAATGGTTAAAGTATTTGCTATCTTTCTTCCAACTGTTTAGAAACTAAAGTGGTCGATATTTTAATCCAAGTCTAAAGTTTTGTCATTATACAAAACAATAATAATTTTCCATATCTTACACACGGCCTTTCAGCTGTTTCAGACTTGAGAGAGAAATAGAATTCAAGAGTGGTGGTCACCATCCTCATCGCGATCTTGGACAGTGTAGTATGGTGACCCAAGCAGCTAGAAGGGAAAATATTTTCGATCTATCTCAATTTTAATAAATTAAAGTCCTTTAACACATTCGGGTAACTATTTATGAAATATGAAAACGACATGGTATATGACGCAAGCTACTCAACGCTCATGATTTATGAATGAACGCGATATTACTCGACATCAGAACACCTACATGTAAAACTGCCCCCAACTGACACATATAAAAACGCAAAAGTTCAACATTGGACGGGAAATTTTTTAACGTCGAAAGCGGTCGTACCCCTCAAATTTTTCAGAGACGTCCGGTTCCATTTTTTTTAATTGGTTAAGCAGCTTCAAAGTTGTTACCATTTTGTTTTTAAAAAAAGATTTATAAAGTTGATAAATTTTATTATATTCAAGGTGTTAAAGTTGGTTTTGTTATACTGTAACAAGATTTGAAATGAAACGGTGTGTATGACTTCGATAGAATACTAAATTAGTACAAACTACTACAGAAATATAATAGTCAGTGTAAATATCTTGTACACGTGTGGCGACTTTCACATACATCATACACTGAACTACGGAGTAACGTAGTGTACGAAGAAGCTACCAATCCTGCATCGCGCAATAGAAGTTCTCACGCCGATTAACATATATAAAACTTACCAACTTCAACCGTTGGGTAGTGGCCCGCTAGGTATGAACACCTCGACTGGTTGGAGAATCCTCCCTTTGTGTTGGAGGGATATGACACCCGTTCCTCCACACAAGTTTTTGTAATTTTGATAGATATAACACTTGATCTAAAATACAACAGAAGTAATGTATAAAGAAAAAAAATCCCGAACGTGACAACTGCTGGCTGTGCAAATTTCAATAAATTTTGACACATAGCACAAGACTTGCAGTAGGCATGTGTCGAACTTTACGAAAATAAAAAGCTGTAACAAAATATAAGAGGTTAACTTTTTACCAGAAATTTCTTTGACCGTATATTTTTTATAACGACCTATAATTTTATACATGGAAACATATTTTTGTACCCACTAAATGATCGAGAATCTCATCGTGTTTAAAAATCAATTAAAACTTTGTAAAATACTTTCTTTTTCAATCTATTTAAGAACTTTGAACAAGAGATTCTCGTATATATTTTATATAATCTGAATCTCGGTGGGGCAGATCACATTGAGAGAATGCCTGACTCAAGAGCGACAAAGACAATCTCAAACTTGGCCCCTCAACATGCGCGGTAGGCCTAGGAAGCGGTGGTGAGACTGAAAGGCCTGGCTACTCTGAGAAAAAAGACCTGTTGAAGATGTGCTGCTCTGAATAGTGATCGCTGGGGACAAATTGTGGAAGAGGCCAAAACCCACACTGGGTTATAGCACCATAGGAAGAAGAATCTCGGAAACTGCTCCAACGATTTTCATGAAATATAACATGCAGGGGGTTTCGGTGGCTATAAATCGCTCTAGATAGGTTTCTTTTCTTAGAAAATTTATCAAACCGAGCAAAAGCTTGGTTTTTCCTCCGTTTTTATCCGGTTCAGGTATAGTTCGTATAGTTATCGTTTGTATCTTCTATACCTGTACAGGAATCAGGTACAGGTAAAAAGATGTAAGCGAGAAATCGATCCACGTGATGATAAATGACTACCTCTATGACGTGGTATACGTTAAGAGCCTTAAGTGTGTAGATGAATTAGGGGATGGTTGTTGGTATCTCCGGTAATCTTACTCATTTAGGAAAAATCAAAGTAATAGTTCTCGATATTACTATTTCAGTTAATTTATACGATTGCAGAGTGCAGTGTTAATATATGCGATTGTTGTGCTTAAGACCCCAGTCACAATAATCCGTCCAACGTTTCAATTCCAAGGTTTCCGGACCCAAGCTTTGAATGATCTACAAATATTTATTTCAGAGTTTAATTATTTCCTATATATACTATGTATTTTATGTATTTACAAGAAAGGTATAAACGTATTCTATCAGTCTACCTTGTGACTATAAGCTCTGCTTATCATTTGTCTTAAAATTTTATTTATATATTAGAAATATAGGCCTCTCATGACTTACAAGCATACGAAATAAATTTATTAATATTTTTGGACATTTAACACACAACGCCATCTATTTTCGAACCAAGCAGAACTTGTGTTATGGGTACTAGACTAGTGATAAAACACACAAACTCCGAGAAAAAATTTGCAGATCACTGACCCGGGAATCGATCCTTAAAATCTAGCAAGTTTCTAGTTTATCAATTATGGGAAGGGAATTTTACACGGTAAAGTTGAAAATATTATGTAGGCATTAAAGGTCTAATATACCTGCCTTTCTAAATAGGGTATCTCCTACAAGGATGAATTGCCTCTAACAATAAACTGATGTTTTTAAAGAAATATATAAAATGTCTTCATTGTATTCCCTACGTAAACGACTGCGCTTACATTAAATAAACTTTTGAGTAAGTAAACTTTTCACATAATGTACATATCGGTGTTACATACGCGTTTGATGGAATTTGACACCAGGAAATGACGTTTTAAAATGGCAGTGAGGGCAACACAGTCGTTAAATGTATTGTTAAATTTAATGTTTTGTCAATAAATGCTGTAAAAATGTACAGGCTGTTACAAAAAGTATAGACATGTTTTTAAAACTAGTTTAAGTACAAATACTAATAGTCACACAATGGTTGCATTTCAAACCATAATTATTTTAGATTTCTGTACTCCTGCTCCATATACAATTTAACTATGCTAAATTCCATACTCCTCCGTTCTAATAATTTTCGTAACAAGCTAAATTATTGAAAAAAAAACCGACTGCGTCAACATCTGTCATCTTTATTATTTTTTTTAGAAGTAAGCATAAAAATTAAGTGTAATATATTCGTAATCACCGTCAAGAATTCTTTAGAATGATACCACACTCAATGTACTAAAAAAAATTGTGATTACTTTTGGGCACTAGAAATCCTTGATTTTGTTTTTATTTAACTTTGATGTACCCAGTGTCACTCTCACGACTAAGACAAATCTATTGACACCACTCACATAAAAATATAACAAGCCGTGTAGGCTCTAGAGCGTGCCAAAGGAATATACATACATACATACACTCGAAAAACATAACCCCCCTTCTTTCGCAGTTGGGTAAAAAATGTCACAAAGTTTTTACCTCGCGTATTAATATATAGATTAGTTTTGGTATAGTTTCAAACGAGTAGATGGGTCACTCGATAGGAAGTGACTTACGCCTATATAATAAAGACTTCGTAATTTATGAAATACATATTTCTTTATAACCTCAATCACGAGGTAGAATGATAATTCACTCACTTAGTAAGAACCAATTCTTTTCGAGGTGTTATCATTTCAATCAAATTGATTCACATGTTTTCGAATAGGATTTTCACGTATTTAAATTAGTTACACCATGATAAGTATTGAAATGATCAACTATTCAAAATGACTTCCACTTGTTCAAAACAATTCAAAGATAAGTTTAATTTATTGGTGATTTTGACCTTAATATGATATCCAATAGCCGATTTTATGAACATAATTATACAATTCTTTGATCTCAATACCTTGAGCATTCAGTTCCGTTGCCGCTTTTGCTAAATCTCTCGTCGCCACGGCAGATGAACAGCTTGGTCTCCATCCCAGTGGTGGTGCCTGGGCGCTTGAAGATCTTTTGTTAGATCCTCCAGAACAGTACCCAGAACTTGCCGTATCACAGCTGACATTAACTGACTTTCTTGGACTGGCTTCCTTACTTGGACATATGTCCCCAATCGACATAACGACCTCACCACCAAATTCAGTCTCCTCTGGCCCTACTTCTGTAAATGTGCTATAGTTCGGACTGATATCAGAAGGCCTCCTATCAGGATGTAAATAGTGGGAATGGTGAGCCGTATGGGACGTATGCTTCATATGGACTGAGTTCAAGAGAATATTTGACGAAGTCCTCGTCAGAGCTTCTCGTTGCCTGATGGCTTCCCTAAATATTCGACAATACATAGAAATCATCACCACACTTGGTATCCAGAACGAAACACTAGACGAGACAATGGCATAAACCATATTTACTTTAAAAATACAAACATCTGGGTGTTTTAACCGGAAATTTCTATGGTGTTCTGTTGTGTACCATCCCATGAATATTGGCACAAAACTTATAAAAGCTGGCCACAGCCAAACATTTGCTAGCATAAAACAAACAGTTCTATGGGTCATAGTAACTGGGTATTCCAGAGGTCTGACTATAGCATAATACCTATCAACTGATATGCAACAAAGATGAAGTATTGACGCACTTGAAAAGTATACGTCGAGGGAATTAAAGATATCACAGACTATAGGGCCAAATTGCCAAGCATCAGTCAATTCAGCGCTTGCGTTGAAGGTCATTGCACATAACGCAACAAGCATGTCAGCTACAGCAAGGCTGACAACGTAATAGTTAGTCAGGACGCGAAGTTTTCTATGTCTATGTACTGAAATAATAACGAGGGCGTTTCCAAAGAGAGCTCCGAGGATGATGATAGTGAAGATGAGGCCTTTGAATATGAGTGTAACAGTGTGTTGCCAGTCGTGGTCGGGCGCGGCAGCGGGCGCCAGCGTCGAGTGTAGCTCGTGCAGGAACGCTGACTCCGTACCGCGCCCGCGCGTTTCTACCTCGTTCCTGAAGACACCATCTGTTGACAGGAAAAAAAGCAATTGTTCAATTTCACCAACGTTCGTTTTTCATTATAAATGTAAAGAAATAAATAATTTCGATTTTGTTAAAATAACTCTGTTGTTATGTAATAAAAATATAATAACTTTGTTGTGTTATTTTTTAGACTCACGCTTATTTAGTGGATTTACAATTTTTTCATCAAAAGTCTGTTGTCTCTCTCTCTCCCTTTAAAAGTAATTCTGGACTCTCTATGATTATAGACTCACTCATTTTGCAAACTACTTTTCATGTTATTCAAAGATTATACTCCAAAATCTATAATTTTAAGAGCATCAAGGCATCAAATGCCTTTATACGTTCTCCTAAGACTTAAAAACAAGAAGTTTACTCCGTTTATACACACAAAAGCAAAAATCTTTCCCCTGTTTCTAACTGTTGTGTTATGCAATTGTTCAAAGCTTTTATCTGTAAATACATAGTAGCACTTTGATAGAAAATCCAGCTCCTGTAGTTTTTAACTTATTTAAATAAATTCGGATCTATCTGAGTTCAGGTTTTCCGTATCGCTGGAATGTTTTTATCTTGTACTTACTTAAGCTATGCAGGCCCTACACGCGTCTTGAATGTTTCGAAGGGTATTGAGTTTTATATGCAAATTTTTTTGGCAAATTCATACGACTTGCTTTATGTTCAATTGGAGTATATATTAACGAAGCGAGATTGTGGAAATCAACTAACTTTGTATGAAAGTATAGTAAGAAAGTAGTAAGATCAAATAACAAATGTTTATACATTTGTTTACTTAGGAGGTATCTTAAAGGTCTTTTTTAAATAATGTTGTTTATTTAAATCTAATGAAAATAAGGGAACAACATAAAGAAACACTGAACATCTGCTCTTATTTTGATTATTTAACAAAATTCAATTTATACAAGATTTTTTCATATGAATATATAACAAATATTCAATTCACTCTATAAGGGTTATTAATTTACAAATTTAAAAGTTATTGTTTTGAAGATAGGGATCAGGTACGGATAGTAATATCTACTACCTGGAACACACCCTAAAAGGGATCTAATCAATTTCAGCTCAAGAAAATGAATTGTTTAAAGCTAAGCTTTCCTAAATTCAGAAATATAGAAACAATCTATTCGTAATCGCCCAAAATAATACTAGGTTTTCGAAACTCAAAGCTTATTTACTTATTATATTAAATCCACTTTTATGAAAAAATAAGAATTATTTCCTTTACAGTAATCGAGGAAGGAAATCCTGCCATTTATCCCTGGATTATTTTATGAATAAATTTTGTCGATGACACACGACAACAAGAAATCCGGATCAGATAAAAATTATTTCATATGGTATAAGAAAATAACATGATCAGATCATGTAATTTTGTTATACCATATGAAAGTTATCCTCAAAGTAAGTAACTTGAGGTCGTCCATCGAAGTCTAATGGAAACACTAGATACTTCTGGCTCCTGAGTCAGGGCCAGAAGTAGGCCTGAAATATTACATAACAGAGGAAAGTTTTATCAAAATCCGGTCAGTAGTTTTTGCGTAGAAGAGCTACAAACATCTTCACAAATTTTACATTTATAATATTACTAGAAGAAAGGAAGAGAAGACTCTTAACCGATATTTTTAGGTACTTTTACGTGACCCGCATAAATTCCTATTATTACAAAATAATTTAGTAAGAATGTTTAACTGGTTATGATAGCTCTTTAAGAAACCAAGACAAAGAGTCATTAAGGGATTGGTGCCCTAGCACAGATAAGCAGAATAGATAATTGATTGTCTATTCTTCCATTCTTTGAATTCATGCATCTATTAATAAAATTTTGCTCTCTGTTTAGTATATTTCCAAAGTATAGATAAAAGTATTTTATTAGTAACAAAAGTATTCTATTTCTGCTTATAAAATAATGTATCTATCTTTTACTTGCGATGCTATAAAATTGCTTTTCAAGTAACACGACATTGTAATGACCGTAAAATATGACGCAAACTATTATCTATCTAACCGAAGTAAACTAAGGCTAAACTGTAATAAGCTTTTAATATTTTAGCTTTTGCTGTAAGTAGTGTAAGGCTCTTTACTTACTAACTTTCACATTAATATTTACATTAAAGACGAAAGAGTACATTACTAAATGACAGTCAATACGAAGGTCAATCAATTCAATAATAAATAAAGTCAATTGACAATAATTCATACCATAGCAGCGTGGTAAAACTTTGAAGGTAAAATGTTGAATATTTAATACTTTGACACAGAAACGACGAAAACGAGCCGTGATGGCCAAAGTGAAGTGATAAGTTTTCTTCTATTTGCAGTAAAGCATATTTTTTCTTTAAGAAAAAAGAGAAGGAGAGACATTTCAACGAGTCATTCGAACGTGATAATGAGGAAGGGATAGGGTAATCATGGGAAGAAGATGCTATTTTTGTGGCGATTGGTGCTAGATGGATCACGGGACCCTCGCATATCAGCTGACCCAGGTGGTCACTGGGAAAGTATACTTTGAAGATCACCTGTATCTGTTCGGAAACATATAAACACCTGAGTGCCACCACCTCAATGGCCAGACGTTGGATACGCTGACAGAACGGACAGCGTGAGCAGAGAAAGAAGTGGCCATCGGAGCACGATCTTCATCCTCCATAAGCCCAAGACAATTGAAGTCATCTATGAGCCTAGCAGAAACAGGCTGGGGTGGGAAAAATTTAGGGCCAGAAGGGGTTCTTACTTAGTAAGGGGTCACCTGCAAGCCATAAAATGGTCTGAGGTATGTCGTAGTCCCAGGGATTTTCTTACTAACGTACAATTAGTTCTACGGCTACTCGTAGCAAAAATGGCGGGCGGGTTTTGGTTGATTCAAGTTCAACATAAACACTAGTCTCCGGTAGTAGGGTGGATTTCCACATAGACAAATAAAAAGGTTACACATGAGAGAGTCATTTGTACCGGACCATTGTCGTGGTCGGACTAGCCACGGTCTTACCCCAATACTAAGATACCTCAAAATAACAGTTTATGTCAAGCGCATATCCATTTTTTTATAAGCCATGCCTAATATTTATGATAAAATGAACTGAAAATTGTAATATGGTACGTTGACATCAATTTTAAACCATGCAGTTGCAATACGTCGTTCCTTCTTTAATTCATTTCAAATTAGTTTGATTGTATACACGCCGCTACGTCGTTACACGAGTTTTCCTATTCATAACGCGTGTATCATTCTGTCTCTCAGCGTTGTAGATTTTGCTCAAACTTGCAGTCTGCTAATGAAATGATTGCCAAGCATATACATCCAAAAACAAAATTGCGTTCACCTATACGTATAACCATTTTGCTACTACAACTGAAATTATGAACATTGTGTTCTTAGTATAGTGGCCACTTATTTTGCTGCCAAATCAATTACAACCTTTATTACATGAACAGGAAGAAACTTTTGGACTCCTACACAGTCCCAACTTTCAACAATTCGTCGATTCGATTTACTTATGAGAATAGGAGTAATTATTTTTCATTTAATAATGTACCATTAATATTCCATTTAAACTTGAAACCCTACAATTGCCCCTTGTATTATATAAATACAGATAAATCCTATACTGTGCAAGCAGTGAGACTCTGGAACGATTTACCTGAAACGATCCGTCACGCTAAAACCTTGCCTGTATTTAAAAAGTAGGTGAAGGATTATTATCTTTGATTGTAATACCTTGTTTATAGTATATGTATTAAGTCTGTGTATGTATTTATGTATATGCATGTGTATATGACTAGTATGAGTAGATATGTATTTATATATATATGTGAAATATTTTGAATTTAGTGTTTTTTTTTGTAATTATTCAAATTTAAATGGATCCAAGATTTGCACCCTACTTCTAGTACCCTAATTAATGTCACCAAATTATCCGTATAAAGGTTGTCTTAAAGAGATCGCCATGAGCGATAAGACCGCCAATTGTCACATTTGTATGTTGTTAAACTTTTTTTTTTCTATCTTTTAGGTGTGTACAATAAAGTTAAATAAATAATTATATGTTAGTAACATAAATATATTTTGAATAAGCCTAGTCGATACATTTATAAATCAATCAGAAACACACTGACAACTGGGCGCAGATATCAAAAGCATAGGCATAATTTGGTGAAAAACCAAAAATAAATGTTGATATAAATAACGTTGGAAAATTGCCAAGGGAAAGATAATAAAGGAATTGTGACCTTGCACTTTGTGAACTTGAAAGCCAATGTCTCGTCGGGCTTGGATGTAGATACTTCGGCGCCACCATTTCCTAAATTATGGCGTTTGAATGTCAAAGTACCGAAGAGAATAACAAAATGTATAATATTTTAAATTCGATGAATAAACCGTACCTAAATATATATATTTCTATCTATATATTTACATCTAATATTGTGTCCAATTTGTACGCTATTTTTATAAGTAGCTTTGTAAAGTTTCGTTGTTGCAGGAATTCCCCGGTGACCTGTAACTATAAATTATTTTAAATATATTTCAAAAACCATACAATATGCAGAATCTTGTAATTTATCTTAAGACATTTTGTGAGGGTTAATAAATAGATTTATTATTTTTATTATCTAGTATATAAAATTTTCGTATAGCGCAGTTTTTAGTTAAACTTCTCCAAAACGGCTTGCTCGATTCTCATGAAATTTTGTGTGCATATCGAGATTGTTCTGAGAATCGGATAACATCTATTTTATTTTTTAATTTCTATGGCAAAACGAAGTTTGCCTGGTCACCTAGTTATATAATAGAATATGTCTGAGTGTTTAACCTTCTTTACGCTTTTCTCAGCTTAAATTTGTAAAAGCTAATATTCGTTACAGTATGGCAGTATCCATTAATCACGACTGATGATAACTAAATGCTGAAATTGTCATACAAATAAGTACGTAAACATATAAAACAAAAGACTGTTATTATTACATATAAAAGATAAACAAATTGTATTTGTCTTGCATTAAAGAGGTTGTTTACCTGACAGTTAATTACTATGAACACGTTTCCACATCGACTATACACACTAATTTCGAATTGATATATCATTGGTACTGTGGTAGGCAATTAGATATGCTTGCTTAATTTAAGCAGTGCCCGATTCGGATTGATTGAAAATCATACACATCTGTGACGGAGACAAGACATTATAATGGCTTAATAATATTGAGCAGTCAAGTACCTCAAACAGAAATACATCAATTAACAATAAACACTATATACTGTTTCGTCAATATACTAACTTAATTTCAAAGCGTTAAGTTTATAAAAGTTTTTTGTTTAGAACTTCTCTTTGAAAATGTCGTAACGCGTTCCTATATATTTCTAAATGGAGCTAAATTGAGTTGAAATATATTTGCGAGTGTATTACTACCACTATTGTCCCCATGTAACTTTAATTTAACTTAATCCTTTATTGGATTTAAGTATAAGATTATAGCGTATAAAGAAATTAGGATCATTTAATCTAAGATGAGGTTATAAAATATTTAAGTTTTAATTTGACTAAAATACGTAAATTTGAAAAAAGTTCAGTTAATAGGAGAAACAAATAGATTATGATTTAAAAATAATATCTGCCATCCAGTAGACCAGTTGTCGTGGAGAATCTTGGAGGAGGCCTATGTGAGATGATGATTTTGTGGAGACTAACGAAAATTAAATTATTAATGTTTGCCGGGTCTTAAAGGAATTCGTTGTGTCAATGGACAGTGGTCAACAAGGAACGCGTCTGTACTTTTGTCGCCGTATATCATAGAAATATCGTAATAACTATTAGTGTATTATAAGAATTCATTTTAATTTGCTTCTCAACTGTGTGTATTCTCAAGATATACTCCATACTGACGAAAAAGAGAAGTGCTATACGGTCATTAGCCCGCACAGGCGCATTTGTAGTACCTGCCTTTGGTATTAATCTTAGGCAAAACTTAAAAAAAAAACCCCATTGAAACTTATGGTACGCTTAACTTTTAGATTAGTTTTTAGCCAGTTTAGGTTGTTTTTTTTAATTGTTTCCCAAAGATAAATACTAGACGTGGGTAAAGCTAGTGTCTTTCATGGACACCCTGTATTATTTATGCTCCTTCTAGATGTTGAAAAATAACATGTGAAGGAAGGTTTAGTCTGAAAATTATGACGGTCTAAACGCGTTGTTACCAAATTCGATATTGATCGCGAACAGCTGAAGGTCATTATCTGACCGTCATTTGGCAGATTGTCTTGGAGGCGGGCCAGACTCTGGTTTTAGACTGTAATACGCAACAGGAGAGGGATGAAATTTTACCGTCTCGAATGTTGTGTAATTCTTATGAGACACTCCAAAATTCAAGGCTGAGGAAGGTTTATACGGCAGGTACTTGGCTTGAGTGCGGGTCAGGTAATATTAGATGTCTATAATAAGATTTTGCTTCTATACTAAAGCAGATAGAACCTCATCGCCATTATTCTTGTAAATTTTGTTGAATAAATATTTCTAAGAAATATATATTACTTTCGAGGTTAAGACGATTTTCATTCAAATGTTTAAGGAAATAAATAGAGTATCTCTTAAGTATAAATTTCATAATTGTATTTTAATTTATATTTATTAAAATACTGTACGCTGAAAGTATCTAAGTAGTAAACAGGAATAGTTTTTTTTATTATTATGAATAAATTATATTGTATACCAGATAATTAAGTATATAACTTAAAGCTAAGTAGGTCGGTAGTACAACTGGCGGTAGTACTTATTTCTCTTTGAAAAGTAAAAATGACCCACACATTATCAAAGTTACTGTGGAAAGCATTTGTAGAAGCATCTTAAAAATCGGACAAAATATTTTCTATGTAAGAAATCTTTATCTTTATCTTTTACATAAGACAAGGAATGAAAAACATTCCTAACTCTCAGTGTCCTACTAAAAACTCCATTGACCGTGATATCCTCAGCAACAATCAATAAAGCTTACAAACAAATGGCTGTAATGTAAACAAAAGCTACCTACTTTATCAGTTCTTCATACTACTATTAATCAGAGTGCATTCTCAACATAACATGACCGTACATAGATGGTGCAATGCGTCGAATTAAGGTCTCGCTATATATTTATTATAGAATGGGCTGAATATGACCAGAATACTAATTCTAAACAGGCATATCTATTTGCAGCAGTTGTAGAGAAAATAGGTATCAAAGGCCGCATATTAGACCGTGTAACAAAACTTTGTGAAGCAAGCAAGCACTTATTTCTGTTATGTGAAATTGTATGTATTGGTTTTTCATTATTATGATTATGGTATGATTGAAGATTTCTGTATTATGTCCTGTTAGAAGGGTACGGATGTCTGTCGATTTTTTCATCAACATTATTATGGACTTCCAAAACCGAATGAAGGTCGACCAAACAAATACCCTAGTAATCAAACAAAGCTTACTAATTTACGTGTCGGTAATGAGTGAAAAAAATTGTTATAGATTAATCTTCAAAAATGTTTATATTGATATTTACAGCATAATAAAATCTTTAAACATAAACACATAAAATACTTAACGCATATTTTATCTAACATTTGGTATCAACAAAACCTTCACAGATAAAATGTGTTTTAACAACAAATTGAAGGAGGGCCAAAACAAAAAGATTGTATTATTGTCAGCCATTTCTAAAACGATTTCAGAGGGCACCCTCGCTGGCAAACCGCCAGTGGCTCTCATTATAGTCAATGAGTTTAAAAAAGATTCTTGTGAAAATCAAACCTTTTCTTTGTTCTAGTTTTGTTCTTTTTGCATATCAGATGGAACAACAGTTAAGTTATAAATGAAAAATATCTCATATCCTCTTAATTTTATTTGACTGCCTTGGTGGTGCAGTGGACGCTTATGCGGCTGCTGTGTTTTGGGTGCGATTCTCATATCAAAACAAGTGTTAGTGTGATCAACAAATGTTTGTTTCAGAGTTTAAATATTTTATTTGTATGATATGTATGTATTTATCTATCAGTCAATCTAGTTTTTATAATAAAAACTTTGATTGGTTTGAAACTAGAAGGCATTGTGTGTCAAATCTAAGATGTATCCTGTTATTCATGAATTTGCTACTTAATTTATGCTTTGAAGTAGAACTGTTTAAACATGTAGGTAATTGTATATGGAAGCTAATTAACTTAAATGAAGAATAAAGGTTGTTAAGAAAAGCAGAAGATTGCAAGTAACACAATTACCATTGTTTGATATTAAATTAACGTTGGATCCCCTAATTGCCTACAAAGTAGGGACGAATTGTCATTCTTAATTTTGTTTTATTTTTACTTGTTTCGTGTTGGATACGCTAAATTGCTGTTTGTTGCTAAGAGCACGGGAAATCTATTTTTTTATAGAAAGTAACAGTTTAAATTCAGTTTGTTAGCTACCTCCCTACTTAATTTTATTCAATTTGTCCATACATTTGAACGTAAAAAATTATAAACATAAATACACATTTACAGAGTTTTGTCTCTATGATGTAGTGTATTTTCTAGTTCAACGTCATACAATAATAATCACAGTTTATTATAAAACTACGTTACACAAAAGTTTACAAAGAAAGAAAGTTTTACATACTGATTTTTTTTTGAAAAGTATGGATTCCCTGATTTTGCAACTAGGTTTACACCTATGAATCGGAAATCAGTATACAGAAAGTTTGGTGAGACTATATACGTCTTTATTTTAGTAGCATAGTGTTTCCCTTACATAAAGGTATGAGAGTGATTTAGTTAAAAAGCATTGATTTTAAAAAAGAAATCGAGACTAACTTTATGCACAAAATGTACAATGACGGATTTAATACTAAAGGTACCATATATCAGTCTACAGTTGATTGGTCCGTGTATGATTGAAAAGTTGCACTACGTTAGTATTAAGACTATTAGATTAATCCAGATTGAACTAAATATGAAAAAATGAATTAGAAAGATTAATTAGTAACTAAGATAAAGAATTAGATAAATTAAAAATATAATTTATCATGAAATGGTACATGAATACAGACATACATACACATAACTATAATTCGATACACATAAAAATTTACATATCACAATAAATAAAATATCAAATTCGTTGCGATTCGGCTGTATTTTGGGTGAGGAGAGCTCGTACCTTGACCTTGAACGATTTACGACTGATTGCCATTCTGATTTCCTGGGGAAGAGCATTCCAGAGAAGGACATATTGTATGAGGAAGGAAGAATGAACACAAGCAGTAGTGTGGGTGAGTTCATGACAGCTGAAGATTATATTTAGAGCAAAGGTTTCTTTTATGACTGGAAGGAAGAAATTAGTAAAGTAAGTGAGTTAGGAGAGTTGAGAATAGTGTAAAGAGTCGTTAGGGTGCGGAGGTGACGACGCTGACGAATGGAAAGCTAGTCAATTTGAGACGAATGGAAAAGATATGATCATATTAAAGGAAATCAAATGCAGTTATTTAGAAGTCGGACGTATTTGTTGAGGAAATCTGCATTCAGATCATAGTTGCACATATCACCATAATTAATGATAGGCAGGAACTTTCTGACTGACACATATAACTTGGGTTATCAACTACCTTAGTTTTCAACAATCCCAAATTTGTCACGCTAGAACTTAGGGGAATAATTGAACCATTTTATAATATAGGTGGTAATTTATCTACATATGACCTTCTACTCATACGTTGGCTGCCCAAGATTATAGTCTGACATTGTGTAGTGTTCACAATACAATCAGACCTTTCGGACCAATCGCTGATGGTATCCAAATCACCGTTAATCTTGGTAATATTCTATCTTTTATTACCTACAGCAGCATGCTAATAGAGTTATAATTTCTAAGACCGACGTAACCTATTATTGCTTTTTTTATTTAGAGAATTAATTTATGATGTTTGTTTTCCTTAAAATAATTGAATTATTACAATACCACAAATGATAACAATAATCTCCTACATATATTGTATGTTTTCGTGAACTTGAAAAATATATTTTTAGTACAAATTAATTTTAACCTTGAAACTTATCTGAAACCTTAAAAGATTACTTAAGTTTCGTATCTCCAACCACGCAAATACATTGTACCAAACACGGTTTATTCAGTAAAACTTTTATTTGCTTATTTAGCAAGCTTCAAGCGAACATTTAAGTTTTACAAAATCGATAGACGGTTGGGGATCGACTATCTTTACTTTATACAAATAATGATTTTAAATAATCGAAGATCGTCTTCCTAGCATTCGATATTTACAAGATATTTTCGGGATGGCTAATAGTTTAACAAGTTTACTTGAATATCAGTATCTCTACGGTGAGACTGATACCAATCTTCCACAATCCTTGACTGAATAGAAAAAAATAGCTTCTTGTTTTCATATTTGACGGCACTGATTTCCCAATAACGATTGCCATAAATATTCATGACAACAGGGACCGACGGCTTAACATACACTCTAAGTCATGGAAGTAAAACACTGCCAAACTTCGTAATATATTTCATAAATTATCGAAGATTTATAAATGTTTACGCAATTATTATTTCATCATCGTCAGCCTTTAACTACACTGAGGAATATAACCCTTTTTATAGAGGAGGTTTTGGCCTACTATATTATAATAATAATAATTTATTGACATAAATAAATATTATGCTGCCATGATGTCTTGAAATAGGGTTTATTTAAAGTATTCTTTCCCTTTGCGAAGTGGTCATACTGCAGAGTTAACTGATTTAGCCGATCCTATGACACCCATAGGAGGAACAGAAACCTTCCCAATTTTCAATTTACTACCATTTTATTGCTTTTTAATTACCTGAGATAAACAAAATGAAGAGAAATATTGGGTAATATTCTAGTTCCAAATCCCACTCCAATGAATCATACGTATATCGTAGACAGTCTGAGTTCTTCCGTTCGCTATTGTGTGTTACAATACTCGACACAGCTATCACAAGCATAGCTGAGTTATGTTTTGTGAAGCTGAGCCGAGGCAGAGGTCATATTTTATAAGTATACCGTGTTGCTCACTGACTTGTGTGAAATACAAGTCAGTGAGCAACACGTACATAGTACATACATATAATAGTATTGGTTTATTTTATATTTCTTCTTACTCGGTTTATTAATTTTGACTCAATTAATTGAGTTTATATGAAAAATATTTCAACTAATAAAATATATTATAAATGAATATTTCTTGCAGTCGCCTATAAATTAAATTAAGAGCAACTAATTTTAACATTATAAAGAGTAAAACAAAAAATTAATAGGTAACAAAAACATTAAAACGAGTATTTTGCTGTAAATCCAGTAACATTACGTTACTGTTTTTACACAACGCTCCTAAAAATACGTATTCAGGTTTTGTTAACTGAATATATAAAAATACATTGAACTTGGTTTCCATCGTTATCAAATGAATTTATTTACTTATTTAAAAGTTCTTATTTAAAAATTACAAAAGAAAAAAAAAGAAAAATCATTGCCATTTATGAATTATTTTTATTGAGTTATGTTTAAACCTCTATCGGTAAATTTATATGAACACATCATATATATGTAATATCAAATGATTCTATTCCGAACTCATGAATACCAAATGAAAATCAAAAAGAATCACAAACAAACCCGTATCTTTCGATTTCCACTTCGCTAGCACACGTATTCGTTGAAATAAACTAACCCAACTATTCTCTTTCACTTTTGCTAACAAAGATTGTGTGACAGTCTTATATCGGACACGTCTGCCATTTATCAGCTGAACCTGAATTCCAATAAAGAAGGTGAATTCTGTTTGTCTTTTTACTAACATAACCAAAAAATACGTGAGATTTTGGAATCAAGCTTATAACGAAAATCAACTGCCAATATTTCTTTTCTTTATTCTGGAGATGTGTCCGTTTACGACAAAAAACGTCGATAAATCATTTTATTTAAAATCTTAGGGTTTTATGTTAGGTTTATTTTCACAGCTCGAGATATTGTCAAATACTTTGATCTGTGGAAAAGTGAAGTGATTATATATGTGATGTTGGAAATGGTATACGTTTGAAGACTTTACAAAATAATATAATCTTAATTTTACGGACGTATGGCCTTAACCCTCTCCTGAGAGGAGACCCGAGCCCAGCAGTGGGACATTATGGGTTGTTGTTTAATTTTATAACTTTCGTTTATTTTATTTTCATCTGTTTTACGTACACGTTTTTAGTGATAGTAAAATATGGCAAGAAAGTTTTCAGTTAGTACTTTGGGAGTGAACTAAATTGAAGCGAAAAATACAATATTTTACACGCCCTATTTCATCATTATCATCATCAACAACCTATAATGTCCCACTGCTGGGCTCTATAAATATAATATAATTCTATGCATGCCATAACAAGCTATAGCATTATAACAGGACAAGAAATAATCAAGGAACCCGACTGCATAAAAACTTTTGATAAAATTTGTATACACCATGTCAACGGGTCATTATTAAAAATCTAGTAACACATCATTTATTTAGTCATCAATAACCCATAATGTCCCATTGCTAGGCTCGGGTCTCCTCTCAGGCTCTCCTGAGAGGAGAGCCGAGCATTAATAAATAAGGCCTTAACCCTTTGGTTAAGGCCTTATTTATTAATGTAATATAACTAGTATATTTTTATTAAGAGACAGGTCTACTATATAACTGTAAACTCATTTTGTAAATAGCGATATTTCACATCTTTAACGGCTGTATTTTAATGTTTAAATAGTTTTTTATTACTTTTGATGTTCATGAATTAAAGAATAGTAAGTTTTAATGCAACGCACCAAAGTTTAAATTTGAGAGCTCCGAATGTGTTAAAATCATGTGTCATCAACTAGAATGACATCACAAAGGGATTCGCGCAAAATATCTGAATGCCTGTACCCATTCATTCATTATTGAATGGAATTTTGAATGACCGACTGTTGGAAACGAAAACATTTGATAAACGTATAGTGTCACTCAAATGTGGGATTGACTGAAATATTATTGAATTAGAAACTAATAGAAATTCATAAAAATATTTTATTTAAATGTTTATATGATCTGCAAATATTTGTTTCAGAGTTTGGGTGTTTTCTTTTTATATTATGAATGTATTTACAAAAAATTTGTGAATTTATATCATTTATTTAGTACCCATAATATAAGCTCTGCTTAGCTTGATCATGGCGTTGTGTGTTAGATGTCAAAAAATGCCTCTTTCTAGTTAATAGATTTACGATTAACTGTACAACCGCATGGCATGTTCGTACAAAAAGGTATACAATCTATGGCAAGGCTCCAACTTACGTAAACATGTGACCATCATAAGTACCTTTAAGTAATGATATTCTTCCATAGCTATTTCACAAAAAATAAGAACAAAAACTAACTAAAATACCTAAAAACAGAAAAGTGAAAAAAAAACAGTTAAAAAAGATTTTTTGCTTATTAAAAGGTATAAACATTTATGGTTTATTGTCTTCAAATCCTTTTAAACATATTAAGATCTGAGTCTGTCGCTGTAATCATTGAATGTAATAAATAATGAGAATTAGGCAAGGGTCAACTGACCTCTACTTAATGGCCTGAAAACTTAAATTTATTTTATGGATCACAAGGGTTCTAGGATCAGGTTTTTGAAACTTGGCCTTTGAAAGTCATTTATTCTCTCTCCAAAACTCCATTAAGAAATTAAAATATTAATGTTGTTACATAATTATTTTGGATTTTTTTGTATGTTGCATGTCCAGTAGGTAACTGGAATAAGAATTATTTGTGAATTACGTAAGATACATATTATATACATGATACTTCTTTATTTGTTTTTTTTTTAGAATACTTACTTGAAAAGAATGAATGAGTTTAACAAAAGAATGGAATGAATTTTTTTGACAAATGACCAATAATTGTGGAAATTATATAAACATTAGTTTTCTATTAAGCATATTTAATTACGCGATTTGATACATCAAACACATCATCATCAGAATTTAATTAATTCTGATGATGATGTGTTTGATGTATCATATCGCATAAGTGCATGATAAAGAAGGGACTGCCACTGAATCTATTGGTAAGGTTAAGAAGTTTTTCACATCTATTAGCGTAAGTCTTGCAAAACAAACTTTACAAAAATTAAATACTGATGAGACAACACTAGCTTAAAAAGCAAAAACCAAAGATTCACCAATAAAATCAATGGCACAGTTTCTGTCAGACCTTGTTGAGATTAGCGAAGTGATCAATGGCCTGTAAAAGCATTGTGCTCCTGGCATAGATAAAATCGCAGCACTTCCAACAAATTATCGACCTATTTCTCTTTTAAGTTGGATTTGTAAAGTTATGGAAAAGGTAATAAATAAACGGTTGAATACTTATTTTGAAAACAATAACATTATTTCTGTAAATTAGTACGGGTTCCGCCGCAATCGCTCTGCTGCTGATGCTGTTCTACAAATTACTACAAAAATAACATCTTATCTAGACCAAAATGCGTAGGAGTGTTCTTAGATTTACAGAAGGCTTTCGATACAGTTTCAACTAAAATATTAACTACCCACCTGAAGAACATTGGAATCAGAGAGAACGCACTTCTGTGGATCAAGGACTACCTCAAAGAAAGAAGGCAATGTGTTGAAGATGATTATCACGTCAGTGACTACGATACAGTGACATATGGGGTTTCACTGGGCAGTAGCTTTGGTCTGAAGCTTTTTCTGATCTATATTAATGATTTATGCAAGAACCAAATCAGGGGAGCCGATATACAAATGTTTGCAGACGACGCAGACGCAGACGACGTTTGTCGTATTTTCCACAATAGCTCTTGGCACCTTGCACGACAACTAGCAGAAGAAAGTATGTCTGTTATCATAGCATGGTTTGATAATTTGCCATCTTTAAATATTATCAAAACCAAGTTTCTCTACTTTAGCAAGATAAAGGCTTCTGCACCTAAAAATCTTCAAATTCATGTCCATTGTTATCCATGTAATCGAAATTATACTTGACCTTTACATTACTCCTGTCCCATTTTAACAAATAATAGTGATATAAAATACTTAGGCGTAAATATTGATGAAAAGATGAATTAAAAGAAGCATGTAACTATGGTTAGTGGTAGACTAAGGCAACTTATATATATATTTAGAGAATTGAGAATGATACAGGATACTAAGCTTATGATCTTACAAAGCACTAGCTGCATGTGTGGTTACGTATTGTATATGCTCATAGGGTTAAGCGGTCAAGACACATTTAATTGAACTAGAAAGGGCTCAACGTGTCATCCTTAAAGTTCTTCTGTGTCTAGCATTTCGCCACCCTACCCACCCTACACATTTAGTATATAAGAAAGCTCGTGTTCTTACCATGCGTAAACAATTTATCTACCAAACTATATGTAGATACTATAAAAGTACTGTCCCATTTTTAAAACCACCAGGCAAAAGGATTGAAAAATGTCCAATTTCAAAGGTAGCAAGCAAATTTCCCCAACAGCACTATAGTAACCTTACACCAAAACTGTATGGTAAATTAAATTTAACTTATAGAACTAAAAACTTAACCAATTATAAAATTAAACAAATCATTAAATTGTGGCTTGAGGAACTGAAACTGATGTTGAAAGCTTTCTACTAATAGTGAAGGTATGTAAGCCTGAATAGTACCATACACACTCGCTACATACACATTATGACTCATAGCCTCAAATACACAGCAAACAAATCCCTCACACACATACACTCACACCCATACAAATCTAAATAAACAAACTTAATGTGTATACCATTATATTGTAACAACTGTTCTTTTTGTTTTTGAAAGTAACTGACTCCCAACACACAGCTAACGTCATTTTGGGAGTCAGGGGTATAACGTGTATTGTAATCTTCTTTTGTTACAATAAAGAATTATTATTAATATTATATATATTAACAGTAAACCTTAAAATGATAGTTATAAATTTGAATGCTTACTGCTAATTGGTTCACCCAATCAGCAGTCAGTATTACTTAATAACTAATGCTACCAACGTACAGTTGCGGTTTCAAATCAACGCTAAAGCCCCTCTACCGGGGAATTCTACTGATTAATGTTGTTCCGTTAAATAATCGCATGTTCCTTTGAATTTAATCCATTTAATCCATGAAACGAAGTATGTTCAGAAGTCCACCAGACACTTGACTTGACAGTATACTTGAAATACGACCTCCTCTTGAGTCTTAGATAAAGGTTGTATAGAAGTAATCTTAGCTAAAAAGAATAATTCAGCCATATAAGTGTAAATCTCTAGCAATATATTTAAAATAAGTTTTATTGTTATGCGTTCTTAGATCTAGGGCTTAGTAATATATAACAGTATTATACTGTTTAAGGAGGTGTAGATACTAAAAAGTCAATTAGAAACATGTTAAACTTTAATCTTAAATATCAATATAGCTGTAAACTTTAACGTATATCTTAATTTCCAATTCATTCCATTGTATAATATTATTTTTGAATTATTCTCTATATTGAGCACTAGCTGAGTCTCGCGGTGTTCTGACGTATAAGCTATGTTATTGTAAAGTTTCATTAAAATGCATTCATTAGATTTTACGTGAAAGAGTAACAAACATCCATCCATACTTACAAAATTTCGCGCTTATAATATTTATATCCTAATATAGCACTTAGTTTATACAAAGATTAATCCTAAAGAATTTATGAATAAAATATGATACGTTAAGTATAAACGTTATATTTTTTATCAATAAAACCATCCTATACAATATTGTTACACTCATAACAAAAATATAATATGCTAAACATATTATTACACGTGGCAACCCTAACTCATTTGATAACCTACTTAAACAGACATTTAATAATAAGCTTACGCAGTAAGTTAGATACATAACACATGCGTATAAAACATTCAGTGGAATATAAAACAACGAACACTTACAACCTTTTTGCCCTGTCTTGTTTATAAATGAAGCTGACACAGGGTTCCTAGCGATAAAAAATATGATGAGTTTCGAAGAATGGAGTTTTCCATTTTTCTTTGTAAGCCGCTTAGATTCAGCATTTTAAGGCTCATTAGAAACGAATTTTCAGTCACAATAGTACGTTAAAAGGCTTAATCCTAGATCTAAAGATTTTATGTAATTATTTAAGATTGTTTCCAAGTTCTTATAGCACACGTACAGTTAATATTGTTAAAAAAATCGGCCTAGTACAAGTCGGCCTCGCGCACCAAAGGTTCCGAACAAACCTGTAGGTATATTATATGATGTTATTAAAAATATTTGCTTTTCTCAACTTTTATTTTATCTATGCTATAAGGCGTTGCATCGTACCAAACTTTAAGATTCGGAGTCCAAGGCAAGTAACCTGTAGGATTTGGTACCTTTGCGAGTGTTGAAAACTTACAGTATAAACGGCTGTATCTTTTGATTGCGTTGGCTTAGAAGTTTGATATTTTTACAGCTCCAAGGAAGTGTAGAACTGAGTGTTTGACATGAATTTCATCTTGATACCTCCACGCGTTCCAGAGAAAAAGGGTCTTTACAGACAGACAGACAGACAACAAAGTCATCTTATAAGGGTTCCGTTTTTTGCCTTTTGAGGTATGTAACCCTAAAAATCAGCAAAGTAAATATCTAAGCATGTCGTAAAACTGTAAGATGTGTGATTGTAATTGCAAAATGTCTGTATATTTAAGATATTGAAAAATAATTATTATGAAGGGTCTTTATTAAAGTAACAGAACTAAAAAAAAACAGTTTTCATAATGTTAGATTTGTGCGCGCTAAGCTCAGAAGTGGCTTAACCGATTTGGATATGTTTTTTATATGTATTGTGATAAATTTCCTATAAAATTTAGTGTGTGTGTGTTTTATTTCAACTGGTTGACAAATGAAATATTAATATCGGTTTAAAAAATCGCCGTAATAATAATGATAGAGGCAGTCGAAGCCGCAGTTAAAAGTTAGTCTAGTATGAAATTTAACAACTTACAAAGGTTAAAGATACACAGGTTAAAGTACATACTGTTATAATCGCTCTGCATCTTTATAAGTCAGGTTTCAAATTTAAATTCAGTATAAAATTATTAAATTCAAAACTTTCATTATTATTATTATACATAGAAGAAACAAGCGAATAAATTGTTTAATAAATTAAACAATTTATTCGCTTGTTTCTTCTTTGAATGCTTGACTAGATTCTTGAAGACGAGTTTATCTGCAACTTTTGTTTCTATTATAAATTGTAATCAACACAACTTATAAACTTAACTCAATATTCTGTAGTTTTATGAATATTCTAACTAATTGTTAATTTAACGTTGTTTTCGAAAATTAACTAAAATGCCTAACATATTTTTAACTAATAAATAAAAAAAATTTGGATAGACTAACTATGTCAACGAGTCATTATTAAAAATCTAGTGATACATCATTTATTTAGTCATCAGCAACCCATAATGTCCCACTGCTAGGCTCGGGTCTCCTCTCAGGAGAGGGTTAAGGCCATACGTCCCCACGCTGGCCAAGTGCGGGTTTCAGACTGGCAAGACAACGTTGTAGCTACGTAATCTTGCCGTTGAATGTCTTTAAGCCGACCAAAGGCCTCCAACTAATCTTCACGACTGTTATTCTATGATAACAACCAGGACCGACTGCTTAATGTGACCTCCGAATCACGGAGACGCTTATGGTCACATGCCACGAGCGGTCATCCATCCAGGTACTGACCACGCCGTCGTTACTTACCCTCGGTGATTGTTTCTAATCACCGAGTGCAACTGGGCTATGAGCGCCTTTAATTTATTTAATCAGCTCTTAACATAAAGAACATATTCAATATGTATTTACTTCAAAACATGAAATGATTTAATTGTGACATTCAATAGCCAGTTTGGAGTCATTTAGCTCGTATCAATAAAATGTATATGTGCTTCTGCGGTTCCTATTATGAATGCGGATCAATAATAACGACCGAATCCCAGCTTTTAGAACTCCAGCGTGTCCAATTCAATTTAGGGATATTCGGCAAATAAAACAGGAGCAAGGGTAAGTTATATAATAAACTTTAGTTTTAATTAACTGTGAGTCGAAGGAGTTAGTTACGATTGTTCGTTGACATTGGTTTGGTTTTGATGTAGTAATGATTTAACTGTAAATCGATTTCGTACTTTTTTTTCAAAGGCGCGTTACTTTAGAGGTATACAAAATTCTTATGACCATCCAGATTATTATTAATGTGTATAAATTATCTTGTGGTTTATTTATTCAACCATTAACAGAATTAAAGAATAAAAAATACGATTTGAACTATAATTATGTTTCCTTAGTTACTACAAGGGCTAACTTTTTGTTGTACAATATACTAATTATATACTACTACAGTACAGAACTATAACAGTATATGTTAGCCACCAAGGTACGTATATTATATCAGTAGATACATACAATCACAATTTTAGTAATACAATAACGTTGTTTATTTATTCACTCTTATCTTTTAAAATTTTGGTTCCCCTACTTCTATTACTGGAGACGTTGTGCGATTTTTATTCGGTTTAAGTCCGATATACCCACCAATACGAGGGGAATTCCGCAAAAAAGAAGTGACTTAGACCATATTTTATTATGATTAAAAAATCTGTTTAAAATTATAATATTGTAGAGGAACGGGTGTGATGTCCCTCTACCACAAAGGGAGGACCCCCGACCAGGCGAAGCCACTGCAGGCCACTGCCCAGCGGTCGATATTGGGTGGTTGTATATATGTTAATCGTTGCGAGAACGTTTATTGCGCGATTCAGAATTGGTAGTTTATTAGTTTCCTTAGTTACTCTGTAGTTCGACGTATCTTTGGTAGGTGGCGTTGTCATATATTTATGTTATTGCGCTGTATGTGGAAGTCGCCATAGTATTTATAAATCAAGTCGAAGAAAAGCGGGCGGTTAACACCCAACAAAGTGGGCATGGCTCAACTGTACTTTTTGATATAAAAGTTACATTGATGTGTAACTTTAAATGATATTAGGGAGAAGCAAGAAGGTGAATTATCTAATGATACTTGCCGCTTTCCATGGACACTTGCAAATCAAAAGCCACACGTGAGTAGCCTTCGCATTTAGTATAAATGTTATGTTATTGACCCGTTTGTTTCACGAACTTTATAGTCAGTTGCATATCGATTATTCATAGAACACTGGAAGGCTCTTCCACCCAATGCATTTTTAAATGACCATTGAAGGTTATGTTTTAATGATATTGAGTATGATACGTTAAAGAGGTAATGGAATCGATCACTATCCTTGTGTTGTTTAGTATATATATATATACTAGTAGTATGTATATATATATATACTAGCGCCCACGAAACTTAATCGGCATCTGTTATCAATCATGCTCGGCTCTTTTAGCTCTACACGTAATGTGATAGAATAGTTATCTAGTCTATTTTAGGCACGCAACCAGCGTGACCAACGATATGCAATTCTCACAGAATGTAGAAGTGTGGTGGATCAACGGGCGGACATCCTCGAATCAGCATCACCCCCGGGAGCATGTAGTGACCTGAAAAGTCTGTTGAACTTTTGGGACGATCTAGGATGGTTGGAGTAGGAAGATGACAAATTCACGAACAACGGTCCAATCAAGAGATTAAGTCACGTCACGTTCTTTCTTAAGTGTGTGTTTACACATTTAAGAAAGAACGTGAAAATTGATAAGATAGTTTCGTAGTATATCATGAGCATTAATATGACACCAGAATCATATATAATAGATAATTTCGTGGTATATAAAAAAATTAAACAGCATCCATCACCTTAAAGGATTTTGTCTATATAAATTTGTTACACGGAATAGTTTTTAGTTTTTTACTGTTCCAATTTGACCTCAGAAATCGTAAAGTTTTGATTAATTCATAAGTAAATGTCTTATTAGGACATGTGGTGACTTCCACATGCAGCGCAACAAGAAAAACACACTACAGCGCCATCTACCTAAGATACGTCGAACTACGGAGAAACAATGGAAACGAAGAAACTTTCAATCCTGAATCGCACAATAGAAGTTATCGCGCCGATTATGTATACGAGCATATACAGCATATATACGACTCCCAACATCAACCGTTGGGCAGTGGCCCGCCAGGCATGATCACCTTGACAGGGACTTGACACCCGTTCCTCCACAGACATTAATATTTTACTCTGACAGAATCATACTTAAAATATCTGTCTCTCAAATCGACATAGTGGCAATATTGAATCCATGAAAATAATAAATACAAACAGTAGGTATCGCCTTCGAAGGGAATTTCGCATCGAAAAATCGACCTAAAAGGCTCGAACAGCATAATTCCTTTTGTATTACTCGTATTTGTTCAACAATCGTGACGCCAGTGTTCGCCGACTTTTGCTCCTGATAAGTTCTTAAGCTAACTTGATAATTCTTATGATTCAGTACAGAATGGCGGCCCACATAAAACTCGCGATAAATCCTCCTAAAAGAAATGTTTCTATGAGATTATGTAAATCGAATTTCCTTTTCTTATTCTGGAAAAAAACTTTGTCGTTTTTGTTTAATAATTCCTAAATGAACGATGCGAATAAAGGTTTTTATTTCGTGATTTATATTACTCCATGAACTGCTACATACGCCTTCAGGTTGACTGCACACTGGAGTTTATACCTTTAATAGTTTTACCCATTTTAGTTGTTGCTATTCTGAAGTATACGGTTATGAACAATAAATAACGCCACAAAACTAATATCTTTATATTATTTAGAAAACTCCCTCATTAGGAATCTAAATCCTGTGTTGTGCGGGACTTAACAAACAAAGTACTCTCAGATTCAGAATAACAATTTGAGGATCACATAAAGTGTTGTCCCATGTAGGATTTGAACCCACAATACTTGGCGCAGTAACGAGCGTGGTGATCGCTTAAGCCACCTTTTTTTTTTTTTACGTGGTGGTATGTCTTTACGCACTTCGCTCCCCCCCCGCGGGGACGGGGGGTTCGCTTTGTGTGGGACTCCTGACTAACTCGCCAGACTACCCACTAAACCACCATGGTGTGCCACTCTGCGCCTGAGACGGGAGAGATCCGGGAACCGCTTTCTTACGCCATCCGGACCCCTCCCAGCGCCTGCCCGCACTGAAGCGGGCTCCGTCGTCTGATAGTAACTCTCAGTTAAGGCGACGTACGGCACACGCGTAACGTCACCCCCCTCGTGGGTGGCCTATGTAGCGGATTTATACCGCTATATTATAGCCGTATGTAGGGGGAAAACCCGTCCCGACCATCCGCGGCCACACTCAGGGCGGCATGAGGCGCTGGTAGGTGCGCCTCCGCCGCCCGGTTCGCCGGCGGCGGATCGGGTCCGAGTGGAGATCGTCCTCCCGGGCCTTCTCCGCCACGTCCTTTTGCGAGATGTCTTCCTCGCAGAAGGTCGCGACCGCGGTAAGACTGCTCTCGCCGCCGGCCATGGAGCGTACGACGGCCGGCAGCGAGAGATCTCCCCCGATGACTGCAGTGAGGGCCCGACGCTGCGGCGCCCAAGCGGGGCACACCGCCAGCGTGTGCTGGGCTGAGTCCTCACTGCAGTCGCAGTGGTGGCAGGCGGGACTCAATTCCCTCCGCGCGCCTCCACGGTGGCGAAGCCAGCACGTGGAGCCTCCAGCCGCGACGACCACTGAACCATAGTGGCTCGACGGGCGGCTTCACGCCACTCGCGTACCTCTTCGGGCAGAGGGCGCATGCTACTTTCCGCCCGGAATTCAGCCACCCGTCGATAAACTTCGGCGAGCATTTCCGCCTCCAAATCCCATAGGGGTGTACCNCGCATGCTACTTTCCGCCCGGAATTCAGCCACCCGTCGATAAACTTCGGCGAGCATTTCCGCCTCCAAATCCCATAGGGGTGTACCGGCCAAGGCGCACGCCGCCTCGGTCGACACCGTGCGGTATCCGCGTATGGCTCTGACCGCCAATACCCTCTGAGGGCGCCAGAGGCGCGCCTTGTTCTGCGCGGTCAGAGCTGACACCCACACCGGTGCGCCGTACAGCGCCATCGACCGGACGACCCCCGTGTAGAGGCTTCTCGTTGCGACGTTGGCTCCACCCAGAATAGGCAAAAGTCGCCCAAAGGCAGAGGCAGCGTCGACCAGCTTCGGAGCAAGCTGTCGGAAGTGCTCGTCGAAGAGCCACCTACCGTCGAGGATCAGGCCCAGATACTTCATCTGGGCCTGAACCGGTACGAGGACCAAGTTGACCACTATGGAGGCGCTGGGAGGCGGCCCGCGACGAGGCCCATGGAAGAACAGGGCCTCCATCTTGTCCAGGGCCACCCGCAAGGCCAGCGCCTCGATGCGCCCGACCACCAGAGAGACTCCCCTGGTGGCCAGGCACGCCGCCTCCTGGAAATTGGCCCCCCGGGCTGTGACCAATGTGTCATCGGCGTAACAAATTACGCCCAGCCCGGAGGGGAGACGTTCTCGAAGGACCCAGTCGTACCCCACGTTCCACAGGAGTGGTCCTAGGACAGACCCCTGCGGAACGCCGCACGACATGGGTCGCCGTCTCAAGGCGATCGCTTAAGCCACTAAGCCAACCGTGCAGTCGTCAATATGATTACTAGTTGACCCACACAACTTCGTCTACATGTCTTTTCAATCATGATCAGCTCCTATTGGTCTAACTGTAATATTAACTATCCTAACTTAGGCACGCCAGTAAGACATATATGTAAAAAAACTTGAAAATTGCTTAGATAGTTTAAGAGTTCAAAGTGAATTATATATGTATATATACGAGAATCATAGATTTTTAATGAATGAAAACACAAAATGAATGCTTTCACTATTACCATACATAAAGCTTTGAACAAAATAAGTTAACTAAGACAAACTGCAACTGTGGCAAATACTACAGGTACAAGCAATCTGGTAAATAAATCAGGGCAGTAAAAAATAGCCTATGACCCTCTTCAAGTTTTTTTTTAGAGAAATTGAATGTTGGAAAAGTTGTAGGAAGGTGGTGATGACGACTTAATGAAATTCTAGATTTTCCTTCATTAAAACAATACCAGAGATGTTAAGCAGAAATTAAGGACAATGTAAAACTATTTAGCAGAGCGTAATAGCCCTTTAAGAAAACTAACGGCTACATTCACATAACGACAATGGAGCTGCCGGTCTTAATTAAGTTCACTAATGCCCACAAACTGCCGACGACCTACTTTAGTTTGATGATACTCAAGTAATTTTAAATGAGTCTAAATAACAAGTTTATATTTCTAAGTTAAAATGGCTTTTTTCCTTTAAATAATCGCAAATTTTGTCAAAAAAGGAGACTTCAAGAACGAGTCCAAATTAAAATGGGAGCACACTGAAAGCACCAGCTTTCAAATAAACAAAGAGATTTCAAAATTGGCTCACCCAGCCCACCTTGATAACAACTTCCTTTTTTGAAGTCAGTTAAAACTTAGGTCAGTTAACTCCCACATTAGGAAGGAATAAACATCCTGTGTAGAGGAAGGCTGTAAAAACAAGCATGAAACTGACACAAAGTAAGCCCAGACTTAGATTATCAATTTCATTAATTTCGATTAAATGGCGTTGTGAGTTAGATATCTGAAATATTTATTTATATCCAAAATATATTTACGTTTAATTAACTTAAACGTAAATATATTTTATATTATATAGTCAATCATCTCATCATCTTGGATAAAGTGATTGTTTGTTTTACTGGACATTTTGCGCAATTAGTCTCTTGATTGGACCGTTGTTCGTGAATTTGTCATCTTCCTACTCCAACCATCCTAGATCATCCCAAAAGTTCAACAGACTTTTCAGGTCACTACATGCTCCCGGGGGTGATGCTGATTCGAGGATGTCCGCCTGTTGATCCACCACACTTCTACATTCTGTGAGAATGTACTGCGGTATTTCTTCAGCCTCCATGCATCCTCTGCACAGAGGGCTATCTGTTGCGCCTATAGTGAATAGGTGCTTGTTTAGGGGACCCCCCCGTCAGGATGCCTACGACCTTCCTGAGATGGTTCCTTTTTAGTCTAATCAGATTGGGGGATAATATTTTTGATGCTGCCGGAACAGTACTTTTTGTTTGCCTGTTCATTGTTTTTGTTTGTTTTTCCATTGTGTTTTGTATTTCTCTTCGGTACTGGCGCGCAGCTAAAGCGCGGTTAAAGTGATGCTAACTATCCTATCTTAGATACATACATCCAGAAAAAGTAGAAATCAGTTAGATAGTGTCTCGGACTACATCGTGAGCAACAACGGGACATGAGAATTATAGATAATGTATAGGTTCAACAATTATAAAGGATATTTAAATAACAGACATAAACAATACCCAAGTTACACCCAACCATTTATGGAGAACACAAATTTAATGCTGTGTGGAGTTAAGATCACAATATTCTATGCAGTATAGCGATGAGAAGACCAATTTAATCTTCGCAACATGGTACAATTAACCTGAATTTCGATACATTGATTGAATCGACAATGTTAAATTTCTGGGAAACAATTTATGAATACGAATCAACACCTGGAAAATTTTATTAAGCCAATGATTTCTTCCTTCAAACTGGTAGTAGAATTTTATCTAAGATAAAAAATGCTACGAAGAGAGTCTTTTCTACGTACTGAAAATAACTCTCGAAGTTAACACTCTCTTCTTCACTTCTCTCACTAGAATTTTTTTCTATAACAAATGTGTTAAATAATTTTACTTTAACTATTTTGATTAAATTTGGTCGATTGTTTTAATGCAATTTGAATATGAAATATGACATGTATATTACAGCAAAAGATTTTTCTAGAAAATAATTGTAATTACCATTTTCAATTTCGATTTAAAACAAAGATTCCGTAAAGACATTGTAAATACTCTTAAAACAAATAAATATCCAATTCATTATTACAATATAAATAAAACAAAAATATTGTTTGAAAAAATTACTCAAATATTATTAGAGAGAGAATTTACACGCATTGCACTTTGTAAAATCACAATATCGTCTTGAATTCAGTCTGAAAGAATATTGTGAATAAGAAATAAAAAAAACATGATAGTCACTATAAGGTTGAATAGATTTTCTTTTCCACTTTAATTCAAGACCAGAAAAAAACATATTAAAAGTCTTAGCGTCACTCTCAGATTAAGAAACGAGAAAATGGGTAAGCACTTGTATGTATATTATATATATTATTAAATATACTTATATATACTATGGAGGTAGAGGTACATAGTCCTTCAAGAAGTGACGTATGAAATTCATTTTGGGCCTTTTGAAACCGAGTCTGAGTATATTGACCGAATTCAATGCTTGTTCAAATCAAGTTAGCATTGCGACATAAATACAAAATTGCTTAAATTTACAGCTGCATTGCAATACTTCAAATATGTAACGATAAAAGAAATATATTGGGTCAGCATATCTGCTCTTAAAAAGAAATGAATCGATAATCTTTAGTCAGCATTAAGAACTCCGAAATAATCTGATCTAACTGATTGGATTTGGTTTGGAATGATTGGAGGAAAGTGTGATAACACAAAGAAAAATCCACTCAACCAGATAAAAGGATCACAATTGCAAAAATACAGCACTTTCCCGTTATAAATTGTAATTAATGTGAGAACAGTTATTGCGCGACACAGTCACAATAATAAATAATTACTACTAAGTTCACTTGAACTGTATTCATTAGATGTAGCTAAAATTAACGCAAAATGATTAAATATAATTGTGGCTTAAAATTTGTGTTAATAAGGTAACCAAGATTAAATTTTATCACGAAAAATATGCACAAAGCCCTAATTTGCTCCATTAACGCATTTTTTTCTCTGAATTATAGTCATTAGAATTTTTATTTAATTGGATCCAACAATGGCGTTTGATAGACGTCATTTATGCTTATACTTTTTTCTACCCACAATTTTGTTTTACAGAACAATAGCAGTGAACAATTTTATTTCAATTTCGAAACCATTTTAACGAGATGAAAATGAATGATGATGAATCAAGCCTCGAGTAATGTTACTCGGTGAGATATTTATAGAATAAAAATGCAACAATTTTATCTCACTATTCGAAAATAGATCAAATAGACTCCCTTTAATACTTTACCTGAATGTTCATCAAATTTCAGAACGCGGTTTTGTTCGGTAACAATTCAGTTCAATAAGTAAAAAATCTAAATGTTGTAACCGTATGGTTTTTATTGGTAAAAGGAATTAGCCAATTAGAAATAAACAATATTAATTTATTTCTCTTGGGCTAATTTATATTCTAATTAGTGTTAAACATTGTTTTAGGAAGTTTTGCTTGTTTATTTACCAATTGGCTTCAATCAACGAATACAAACGAATAGAGGACGCCTGTTAGATGCCCGGACTTTGCAAACCGCTAATTAAGTTGTTTCGTACCAACAATGGCTTAATTGGTTTTATGAGTTTACCTACTTAAGTGTTGGTTATCGATTGAAACTCGTAAGTATGTTTAAACCATTGGATTATTTAAGAGTTATAATTTGTAGAGATTTTTTGTGACTTTTTGTAGTACAAAATAATTATAATGTGAAAATACAACTTATTTTGCCAGGGTTATAGTTTGAAATATTAACCGCTATATCCCATCTGTTGTACTCTATGCTAAATATTCTGAGAATGGACATGTCATATCGATGTTTGTATCTAATTACTTTAGAACAATTATACAAATCTAAGAGAGATACGGCTGCTATTTAAATTATAGTTTAAAATTCTGAATAGACCATACATACAGCTGGTGTTGTGGGTGTCCATGGGCGGCAATAATCACTTACCATCAGGCGATACGTCTGCTCGTTTGCCTCCTATATCATAAAAAAGATAGAAATTTTCTTTCACTCTCAAAAACACTTTTAAGATATTAGTAATCCATTATTGTAGCTATTGCAATCACTATATTAGTTGAAATAAAAAAAAATCTGCCTTACAAGTGTATCTATGTACTTAGATCAGGTGTTGTCGAAACCATTTAGGATTTATTATTCACGTAAAGCTTTATGTTGTAGATGTCTTTCGCTTAAAGTAATGGTAGTCGCTTAATGACTGAGAAAAAATGTTTGTTGGCGAAAGAAATATGTACTGCTTATAAGTTTAATATTCTCTCAAACTGTAAAGAACTCATTGTTTTCTTACCAAAAAAAGACCTTAACTATAGACAGTTTATTTCCTAGTACTAAAAATAGTGTACTATATATAACATGCTTTTGAAGGTCTCGTAATGACCCTTCGAGGTACAAAGGCTGTACCTATAAGTCGACATCCATTCCTTATCATATAAAAATGTAAAATTAACCCCCAAGTTAGTTTAGATTCTTTAATTATTAATATATTTCATCTTATTGTAATTTTTTTCTCTTTTTTCATCAGGCTTTTTGATGTCGACCGAGCATGTGTAACCAAAATGGTAATCAAAAGACACCCACAGGACAGGCTTGCCTAGTGTGGGGCCACTGGATAAAACAATTACTGTATGTTTCATTTTGTAATAAATTATTTTTATTGAATTTTTTTTTTAGTTTTTTATCTATTACAACTGCTTACGTACCATAATCTAATTTAATCGCATCTAAAGAACGGGTAATTTTTTTTAAAATAAGGAAACAGTCCAGTAATACCCATAAAATATTCAGAGCTTTTCTTTTTTTTCGATTCATTATGAATAGAAATTAAAAATGGATTTTAGGATCTTTAATTTAGAAATTTCTTCTATCAAATATGTGAATACGTTGATTGGGAGCCTGTTTCATCATTTTCATCATTCGCCAAGAAATGTAAATCAGATTACAAGTTGAAAAACTACTAACGTGAAAATAGAAAGAAATGTGACTGAAGCAAAACAGTTTTAATATATAAAGATTGCATATATAGACGCCATATTCATACTTTTTAGTAACAAACATTTATACCATTACATTACATCCTGCAGCTCTATAATACTTTTTTTGATATTAAATTTATAGTAAGCTTTGTATACTTATTACGAAAAATATATAAACGAAGAGGTACTAAATTTGGTTAAAAATTATAAGAAGGAGAAATGCTAAACCTTAATGTGGAGGAACGGGTGTCATGTCACTCCAACATAAAAAGAGGATCATCAGGGAGGGCTACTGCCCAACGGTTGACATTGGGATGTTATATACATGCTAATCGGCGGGAAAACTTTTATTGCGCTATTCAGGATTGGTAGTTTCTTATTTTCCTTCGTTACTCCTTAGTTCAACGTATCTTCGGTAGATGGCGCTGTAGCGTGTTTCTGTTGTTGCTTTGTACATGGAAGTCGCCACACTAAAAACAAATAATTATGACCGAATTTCGATCTCTGAGCGACCCTGCTTAAATTTATATTGTATTCATTTGATACCAAATATACTTTGCATATAGACCGTAATACCTTAATGGTTACTTCCAAATGTTATTAAAGCAAATACCTATCGTTAACCACATATCGATATCTTTAATTCACGGTTCTGTTTCAACAAAGCCACAATAACAGTTAAATATAATCGCTCTCTGGTGACTCTTATCATAAATAGTAAATTATATAAAACGCAATATTAAAGGCCTTTAAGTGTACGTGGTAGATTATTGAAATGAAACAGGTATTATACCTCTCTTGTGACTTTTATTCAGAACTTTACAAAATACATAATTTGAACTTACAGTTGGAAGTAGTTTGATCGGCTAGCAGGATATTTTTGCTTGATTGCCATTTTTATTAAGTGTTATGAGATAAATAACTTTATAATAAGCTCGTTGCTTTACGATTTTGTCTTATACTTCAAGATTGTTCTCTAATTTCTTTCCTTCAGGCTTATTATTTTTTTTATGTGTGACACTACGAAAATGACTCTACTCTGCCGAATGGAAAGCATATGCAAAATTTAAGAGTGGTGGTCACCATACTCAGGTAGAGTTATGATTTACGCAAGACGGCTGGTAGGAGCTGTATGCGAGAAGTCATAGAACGAACTAATTGGCGTGAAATTGGAGAGGCCTATGTCCAGCAGTGGACTGCGATAGGCTGATGATGATGATGATGATGACGGTCACCATACTCATTTCGAATGCAGCATTTCAGAGTAGTCAAATAAAAATCTAAGTGGAAAATCAGTAAAGTGGATATGCTAATGATGTTAAGAAGAAAGAAAATAACTGCAACGAAAGCTAATAACATAAAAAGAAAATCACTCTGCAATTCTGCTATTTTAAAATAGATACATACATCATAACATTTAAAGATAATATTTTAATATAAATTAAATGCATTGTATACATTCATTTCTGAACACACGTGTAAATACATACCCCTCTATCTACATTTGTAAAAAGAATGGACAACAACAAAGACAGGGTGTAATTGAATAAGTTGACCATTTTATGTTGCAATTTAAGTCTGTCTTTCGTAATTACGAGCAAACCTATTACTCTAATAATACTTTAAGAATAAGTCGAGAAAATTAGGGGTAAAATGAAAGGAGAGATGTTTAAAGGGAAAATTAATGTTAGGTTACGTTTAAGTTAATTTAAGAAAAAGTTAATCATATTAGTAGGTAGAGTCTTACAGTAGAGGTACAGACGACCTCAAAATAACTTGCCTGTAAGTCCGGAAATTTATTCTACATCTACAAAAAAATCTTTCCAGAACTATCGTGTGGTTTAATCTTAACCAATATTGTAAATTCTAATGTAACTTTGATTTTTATTTTATAATGTTCACACCTTCAGTAACTAACCCATTTAATAAAAAAAACACCATGGAAAGCTATATTTTAGTTACTAACATCGGTTACTATTTTTCCACGATAATCGACAGAGCCGAGCTACGTGTAAAAGTTAGTGATAATCAAAATACAAATTAAACGCAATCTCATACCAATCCATAACCACATAATATGCCACTAATTATCACTCGTAATTAAGGCCCTCTAAATACATTTACACTGATTGATCGGGAAATTGGTTTTCACGTGTGTGTCAAGTGTACTTCTCTTTGATTTTCCTTATATAAGTACCAACCACTTGCCTTTATAGAGTATGTTTACTAGCCATGTTTACTCTCGATTTGATCACTTACGATTCGGCGAGTTTTGGTGTTTATTTATGGACAAGCTATTGCTTGCAGCGTTTCTCGTGCGATTATTTCTACGTATTTCAAACATTAATATATAGCCCATTACACTTACAAATAATATTGCTTTTTATAGTAAAATAATTTTCTAAATCGGTACAGCATGTATATCAAAAGATTAATCCCTATAAACTTGCAAATTCACAAGCTTTACCTGCTTAAAGAATCAATGTGTGTTTTTTGTAATAGACTTGAAAGAGTGTCTAGAAGATTTATGTTTAGAAGTTAGTGAATATGAGAAGAAATGATAAGAATAAATAATGACCAGAGTAAAGTGAAATAAAATTGATCTCTTGAATTGCAAAGACACATTTTTCTGAGACAAATGAATTTTATATTAATAATGTATATATAGATTTAGTGATAGAGATTGAAAAGGGAATGCTTCAATGGTTTGATAGAAGCCGCAACAAAGGAATTTATAGAGCAAATGTGTGTGTAAGTCTCGAAAAAGTCATCCACGACGAACACTTACCAACCAAATTGTTTTATTCCGAAGAAAACTGCCTGCCCGTCATTTGAGAAACATTAATAACTAACAAGCATGCATGCAGAAATTGATGGATATGGACAGAGCAAATATACTTACGTATGAATTACCTTGTGAAGAGGCTCGAGTTACTAGGGATAAGAGGAATTCAACTACACTTTTTCCAAAGCTATTTAACGAATACAACGCAGATAGTAAAAATTAGCCCCTAGACCAGCACTGAGATACCAATAACATATGGCGTACCTCAAGGAAGTATTCTCAGCCCTAGTTTGTTCCGCATTTACATTAACGAACTCTGTGATATCGAACTTGACCAAGGTACAGTTTATTCATACGCCGAGGATACGGCATTAGTGTTCTCAACGGGTTCTTGGCCGGATACGTATGATCTTGCGCAGAAGGGATTCGATAGAGTTTGTAAATGGCTTAATAATAACTTACTAACGTTAAATATAAATAAAACTAAAGTGATAGACTTTTCTATTCCCAAGCCAATCCAATTGGATGGTTTGCTTCTAATAACTGCAACTGTATTCGGCGGTTCTGTGTTATATATTCTCGGTGTTATTGATAGAGTATCGTCCATAAAGTATCTCGCCGTTGCTATTGATAGGAGCCTGAACTTTAGAGACCATATTGAATATTTGGAAAATAGAACACGTAAACTAATTTATATATTTAAGGAAGTTCGACAATCCGCGGATCCCCCCATAATAAAAATGGTTTATCAATCACTATGTCAATCTACTTAAATTACTGTATTACCACATGGGGCGGCAAAAACCCTCATAATACTCCTAGAGCGCGCCCAGAGAACGGTACTCAAGGTTTGCTGTTCTAAGCCGCGACTGTTTCTAACCATGAAGCTTTATGAATAGTGATCCTTAGCCGAAGTACTACCTGATTATTTTGTAGGTCAATTTATAAACTATGTATTTTGGTTTTGGTGAGAAATAAACGTTTTTATTATTTATTATTATTATCATATATTTTTTCCACCATAATGCACCTACCTTACATAATTTCTACACCAACCAAAGGCTGGCTGGTAGAGAATGCCCTAGGCATTAAGTCCGCCGCTGTACATATATGCATTAAATTCCAAAATAATATAAAATGAAAACTTTCCATCTATTGAGAGGGTTAGCTATTAAATACTTTTAATAATGAAGGTATTTAAATATAAATATGCAATGTTGAATTAAAAAGAAAAAGTTACAGCCATTCAATTATAAATCACACCTAATTACCAAAATTATGTGTACCATGCTCCATAAACAATTATGTTTCGTTACTCAGCTATGAACAGATATATGAGCTACAAATTGTACTCATTCAACATCAACTTGCGTAAACACCCTTCATTATGCTATGACCCGAAGTCGTTTAAGCGTTAAAGTCGTAAATCGCCTATAAACCCACAAGTATCCGCCAAAACTATTCTGGTATTCCGAAACTATACAAGTACCAGTTACCACCTTAAAAATATTTGTAATGTATTATGTCTATTAGAAATAAAACTAAAAATAATAAAACATAAAGTAAGATTAACCGATATTAAATGAATAACTAAATTTGAAGAACACATAAAACAGTGGAGGTTGGACGAGCATATAGGTGTATAAGACGGAAAAAAAGGGAAAATGTACCAAAGCAGTCACAGAAAGGCATCATAATATAGGCAGCACTAGAAGCAGGGCCAGCGGGAGAAAGCAGATCATGCGATTTGACGGTGAACTCGTAACAGTAGCCGATGTTGTTGTGGTTGGAATGTTGGACCCGAGTCGCAAAGAATAGAACAGAATAGGCATTTCGAGAGGAAGCCTTTGCTTATAGACAATTCGTAGACAAACCAAATGTCTATAGTAACTGTTAAAACTAGTTAACTGGATTCATATAACGTAAATTATTTAAATATTTAGTTAAGTGAAATTTTGATATCGAAAAATAACACTGTCATATAAAATTATTGACAACAGTCTATTAACCATTAACTTGAAGGTGGCATAGATCCATGAAGATCCTTGAAGAATACAGGGCCAGCAATATTCGTCCAATAAGAGGTTCATGTCAAGCTGCTGTTGAAGGCAGCAGATAAATATGAAAGCTATCTTATCCTAAATTTAAATCGACTTTCAAGATTTTGACATATTTGGTTATAATGTTTACCAATGTAAGGAGAAGTGGGGGATGAATATTTTTAAAAAGGTGTATATTTAGCATTTTGTATTCAAGACTAACAGATTTTTCTACATTCATTGTCACACAGTCATTATTGTATTGTGTTTTTATTATCTTTTAAAAAATAAACAAACCGATCTCTACACAAAGAACATCAAAGTCATTGTGGTCCCATTGTCTAAGTCAGGCTGTATTTCCTTTTTATTTTAAATTGAATTTTGTTATTTCAGCGATCTTATTATTTTTGAACGTTAATTTAGATAGTAAAAAATGGCCTCGTAAAGTAAAATATTTTTTTTTACCCGATGTTTCCGTTTTCCTCTTATGTGATAAAAAGAAATACACCTAAGAATATTTCTCAAAAGAAAAGGTTAAGTAAAGTGTAACAAGACCACATAAAAAAATATTTAAATTTATTATAGCAAACATCATATGGGTCATTGTGACGAATCCATCGACACCTTATTTATCAATTAATTGGTTAAGTAAGGTGCAATGGTGGAACATATAAACCTACATAAATTTGCTAAAACTATTACCTTTTATTTTGACTTTGTCGTAGTCCTCTGAAAATAGAAACGCTGCATCGAAACTGGCCTTACAATAGATATTACTCTGTACAAAAATAAAAATATTTTAAAATGAGCTGTGATATAACTTATCAAAAAATTGCAAAACAAATGCAGCATTGAGCACGAGAGCAAATGAAAACTTGAATGTCCTCACGCACTTCTTCACCACACACAAATCTTAACTCTTACTTACACTCACACATCAAGATCAAGAATCAAGTTTCTACTATTGTAACTGTTAGCTTATTTTTTTTCGCCTTTGATTAGGAACTGACTCCCAACACTTAGCTAGCGCTTTGGGTGTCAAGTCTTTACACGGCGTTTTTACTTGACTGTAAAAAAAGGTGTGTTATAAAAATATAAAGCTGTGTTGTTATTTGGCACGTCCTAGAGCCTAAACGGCTTGTCGTATTTTTATGTGAGTGATGTCAACAGATTCATCTCAGTCGTGAGAGTGACACTGGGTACATCAAAATTAAACAAAAATCATTTCAATTCTTTCTATTTCTAATTCTTATTAAATTTAATAAAGATGGCAGATATTAATTTCGGTTTTTTTTTAATAATTTGTTACTCGTGTAATCCACTTTTTGTTACAATAAAGAATTTTTACTAATATTAAATGATTAGCTCGTTAATCCAGAGATTTTTTCACCATATTTGCATTAATTAAATCAGCGACTATATGCAACATTTAGCACGGCAACCGCTCGCATGTGGAGATATAAACGCTTGTGTGTAAATCAAACGTTTGACTGAATTTTTCAGAGCAAAAGGGATTAACTTGCTGTTTCTTATAGGGTTTCCATAATTTGCAAGGGGAAAATATGTTTTTTTTGGTATAGGAGAGTAAATTACAAGACGGATAACCTGACGGTATGTGACTACGATCGTCTTTGGATACCTGTAACTAGAAAAACACAATTGTACTGTCGGTCTTTCGGTAAATTTTAGATTAAGCAGGAAGCTCATTCGGTTAAAAGTTGACGAAAGAATTACTTAACGATTTTTTTTCTGTAAAGTTTTTGTATCGTTCTGGCCATTTACCATTTGTCGATACTGCCTATTCGTACCAATGTGTGGCTCTGCTACGGTTATAAGACACATTCGAATGGCTTTGATACTCAGGATAAGTATTAGCAAACTATTGAAAGATAACTTACACTAAAAAAAATAAATCGTTATAAAATGAACACCAAATCACGAAATTGACCGATAAAAACGTGCTAAGCACTTTGCACAATTATGCCAGTGGAAGGTTATTGTTCTACGTTTGCATATTTTGCAGGAAGTTTGAATTGCAAAAACAAATTATTAAACTACATGATATACTACCTTTTGCCTGCGGCTCCACCCGCGTACATGTCAGATTTCGCGGTGATTTTTTGAAGTGATATAACTTTTTGATATGTACTGACATATTATATACATATACGGTTGCTATAAAATGATACTGAGTATTAAGCGTAGTTCACATAAAACCTACACACAGATAAATAGACAGCGATTCTAGAAATTGCTGAGTTCTATAATGTATAGACATGGAACTCTTACAATTTTTAAGTATATAATGTATAAGTTACTCTTCAAGAATAAGGTTTCTTATATGAATTCCTTTTTACAGCATATTGGAGCAAAGTGCTAGTTATTGGTATATTACTAGCTTGACACATACACATCTAGAACTTAGGAGTCAGGTGTCTTTCTCTTCCCCCGCATTACAAGGAAGGGACAGGTTCGGTCTTCAGTTACGTCACTTACTCGGTTAAACAGCAATGTAAATACCGCTTAGAACTGTCTTTCTATGACGCTATGGTATGTCTCTGGTTTTCTCATTTAGCCAAAACATACCTGCCCCGCAACAAAAAGAAAGTTTCCCTCTATGTTGATTAAAGAAAATGCATTCCCGACACAATAAAAAAGTAATAACTAACTAAAAAAAGTAATAACTAAAATTAAGAAAGAAATCCGGGTAACGTATTCTATTTTCATTAAATGTTTCATGGTTACCCTAAACTGACGAGCACGATGTTACTTTAATGAGAACACGGAAAACGAGTTTTTCTCGACATTTGAGGGTTAAGGTATTATGACATGATTTTTTTTTGCAGGAAAGTGTTGAGAGATTTGTTGATTGCGTTTTTGAAGTTCTTAAACGTTCAAGGTATTGCTTTATGTTTTAAGAAACACGTATGTGCAGGGTGTTTTGGCAGCTTAAATATATATANCGTTTGAAACATGAGGGAAATATAAGTTTTCGTAACTTCCAAAATAATTTCAAGTTTATATTGTTAAGTAACAAGTGATTAATTTAAAAAGTTATTTTTATAAACAAACTTTCATAACTAGTAAATAAAAAAATGACTTTAAGCTCTTTCATTTGATACCCATATCCAGTGGGTTGTTCCCAAACATGGACGACGCCATTTTGCTACTGATTTATTAATAAGAATACAGCCACAACCGTTTTAAGTGCACAAAAGCTTACTTGGTTTTATTCAGTGAAACGGAGTGTAACTATTACGATATGAGTTTCCTTCGGGAGCTCGATTCAATTTTATATTCTGCTTCAACTGAACGCCATGCAGTTCGAATATGTACTTGTAAAGCTGCATACACATGTCAAAATCAGTTAGTTAGGTAACCATCTCTGGATTATAATAATTTTACCGCCGCCCGTTGTAATACCAAATGGAGATCTCCATATACCTATGTTTAGAATTTGTACTGTATATAAATAAATAAACTTTACCGACACGTTATTTAAGCTAGACAGCGTTCTATCAGTAAACTATCTCAAAAGGTTTAATCCATTATGCGCAGTAGGTCATTACTGTTGGTGTTATCAAAGTTCCTCTCAAGAAACTAGATAATTTTGTCATCTATTTAAATTAATACATCATTTAAAAGGGCGATTTCATTAGTATCTTTATTGGCCTGTTATATTTAGGTAGTATTTGGTTTTTTTGATGTTAATTATATTCCTGTAAGTAAGTAAGTAAGTAAGTAATTTAACAAAGACTTATAAAGCAACATCATTTATAATTATATCATTGTGACTTAACTAAAACGATCAATTATTCATAAGAACACTAACAGCGTTATTTAAACAATTATGCGTGTCACGATTTCTCAATTCCATAAAATTATTTAGAGAATCGATATCCTCAACATCCGTATCTTCAATTATGTGAATTATTTCTATGATTCGATTATAATTGAAATTGATTATAATCGAAATCAACTCGAAGGCTTGGATGTATTTTCAATACTGGATTTTGATGACTTTATACAATGGTATTCTCACAAAGCTTTTATGATTAAGGTACAATCGTTCCTTTAATATAAACTTGATCAAAATTATGGAAAGTTTTTTAAAATATAGAATCTTTGGATGTGAGTATGATAAGTTAATTTACGCACCTATACAGCTGTTTGCAGTAATTGTGTATTTGTTACCCATTCACGATAACACAGCTGAACTGACGGACTGAAAGACTATTTGTAACAAAAATGTAGAGTTCTTCTGTGATGAGTAATTGAAATAGTTTATTATTTATAAGGTGATTTCACATTAAGTGTAACACTATGTGTACTTTTTCTATCTCAAAATTTATAATTATAGTCCAATAATAATTCCCAGGAAAAATATTTTTATAATATATTAAACAAGAAAGAAAGCTATTCTGTATGCTTGGTTCATTGTTTCAAACTTCTTAGTTAACAAGCGACAGAGTGTGATATTTAAAGTAAATTTTGATTGAATTTTGAGAAGTGTCAAAAAATATAGTGATTATATTAGTGGAAACACTATCTACTCATTTCATTATATTATTTCACTGGCGTAAATGAAAACTATTTTTTTCAACCTGTATAATTTTTTGAAAAGATGTATCCTTGTACAGTTTAGTGTCCGTTCGAACTTTGATGATGCTATCTGCAGGCTTACTTAATAACCTGATTACAACTTAGCTTTTCTAATTTTAACTTTGATGTAACATACATCGAAAAGTTATACTTCCGAACTTATTCTATTTAATAAAAAAATAATATCATTTGATTTCGGTTGAATGTTATCATTATAGTTTATTGAATATCCTTAATTAGTTTTACTTACTACCGACGGTGTCATTGTCATATTCAGGGCAGCTGGCCGCGTCTTAAATCATATAGAATATTTAATCGTACACAAAATTTTGACTTAGGTTTAACAGAAGGACCTAGACTGCATAAAATTGTGGTCGCTTAGGTTTATTTTAGGTCATTAAATCCATATGCAGCAAAAATATGATGCGCAGAGTAGACATAGTTTCAGTACCCCCAGTTGTCATCTGTGGCTCAACTATACCTTGGAGCCCTGTGGTCAAAGACCTAGGCCTACACATCAAATAAGCGCTTGATTGGCGAGCTCAAGTCACTCATGTGAGTCAAAAAGTGACTGGAAACCTGCAAACACTATACCGCCTAAACAATTTCCTGCTTCCCAAAACAAAAACCTCTATCATCAATTCCTATAATTTACTATTGTGATGGGTGTTACTTCAACCTGAATACAGACCTTCTTAATATACTAGTCCGACTTCTCAATAGCTGCAATCGATTCACATTTTATCTTGTAGGTATGATCACGTATCTGCTTTACTTTCTCAATTAAAATAGTTACCCATTCGTCTACCTAGTAATCAGCGAGCGCTAACTTCTCTCTATTCATTTGTTAAATCGGTGATACCGATATACCTTTCCTTTCTTCTAATCACGACAAACCAATACTCATTCAAAAGTACCTAATTATTTTCATCAGATGGTGAATTAATTTCCTATTAAACTCCTATCATCATCATCATCAGCCTATCGCAGTCCACTGCTGGACATAGGCCTCTCCAATTTAAATTTAAATTTTCTATAGGTATATGTATTTTTGTGTATCTCATCGATTTCTAACTAACCTCGCTGCGCCTACCTTACTAGATCTCTACAACCCCCCTCCCGCAGCAGGCGGAACACACGCCCCCGTCGATGGCCAGTTCAGTCGGAGACGATTTGGATGGGATTTTGAGGCGGAAGTGCTCTCCGAAGTTTATCGACGGATGGCTGAATTCCGGGCGGAGAGTGGCATGCGCCCTCTGCCCGAATAGGTACGCGAGTGGCGTGATACGGTTGGTGTCGAGCCACGATGGCTCGTTGGCCTTCGCGGCTGGAGGCTCCACGTACTGGCTTCGCCACCGTGGAGGCTCTCCGGCCGGTCATCCTCGAGTGGGCAGGGTGGCAGCACGGGACCCTTTCCTTCCGACTGACGCAGGTGCTTTCCAAGCACGGTTGCTTCGGGAAAACCTGCACTCGGTCGCACGGAGGGAATTGAGTCCCACCTGCCACCACTGCGACTGCGGTGAGGACTCGGCCCAGCACACGCTGGCGGTGTGCCCCGCTTGGGCGCCGCAGCGTCGGGCCCTCACTGCAGTCATCGGAGGAGATCTCTCGCTGCCGGCCGTTGTTCGCTCCATGGCTGGTGGCGAGAGCAGTTTTACCGCGGTTGCGACCTTCTGCGAGGAAGTCATCTCGCAGAAGGAGGCGGCGGAGAAAACCCGGGAGGACGATCTTCACTCGGACCCGATCCGCTGCCGGTGAACCGGGCGGCGGAGGCGCGCCTACCAGCGCTCCATGCCGCCCTGAGTGTGGCCGCGTATGTGTGGGACGGGTTTTCCCCCCCCATCCGCTTCACAGGCCAGCCGCGAGGGGGCGACGTTACGCGTGTACCGTACGTCGCCTAAATTGAGAGTATATAACATCTAGAGACGGTGCCCGCTTCAGTGCGGGCAGGCGGTGGGAGGAGTCCGGGTGGCGTAAGAAAGCGGTTTCCGGATTCCTCCCGTCTCAGACGCAGAGTGGCACACCGTATGGTTTTAGTCGGTTCGATTCCGAGCCACCGCCCGCCCGCACGGTGGGGTGAAGGCCCGAGGGGGTTTCCACACGTAAAAAAAAAAATCTCTACAACCCCCGTAAGTTGGCTTGTATAGAATGCTCTGGGTATTAAGTTCACCGAAATACACAAGTGCATGAAGTTGTGAAATAATAAATATCTAAGCCGTCATTATCATCTCAACTGAAAGTTTTAGATTTTTTTTTTCACTAAAGTCACAAGAAATTTGTACACTTAAAAGAGTTAATAAAGATTTCAAACGGAAAATTAAGACATTTACAAATTCAAATCGGTTAACCTTTGAAAAAAATATCAACTTCAATAAAACTATTCACTTAAAGAACATAATTTCCATTTCGCAACCGACTTTAAATCGCATGTTAAAATCACACAAAGCAATAAAAATTAAAACAGCCGGTAAGTGGCGAAGGTTAGTGAAATTACTGACACGCTAGGGGTGCCCTTGACCAGCCAACCTTGATAGTTAAGGGCACAACTGATCTATTTTTGATGGGAGTGTTTTAATCAAACTTTGTATTTATATTTTAAAGAAATCTTACTAAATGCTTATTTTAGTGTGAAAAATGGTTTTATAATTTTGCGAATGCGATATAAGCCTAAAAAATATACATATGCTAGCTTGTACCGGCGGCTATCCTCGATTGATATTAAAAATAAAAATTAAATTAAATAATAAATAAATATTATCGGGCATCTAACACACACCGCCTTCTCATCCGGCGCAGAGCAGCCGAGGCCAATACGGCGGCGTCTATAGTTCCATCAGCTGACCGTGTAGTGTATAGACTATTACTCATTTGTGCCAGTGCTCCACGCTAATTTGTTTGTTTTTGTTAGTATTTAATGTAAATTTTGTTATTTATTTCCTTTATTAGATTTATTTATTTGCATGTGAAAAAAAGTTTCACTTTTACCGTGGTTTCATAAAACCACACAATCGTTATTTTTTAATGTGATAGGTGGCAAACGAGCATATGTATCGCCTGATGGTAAGCAACACCAGGGGCGTCACAAGTGCGTTGCCGGCCTCGGTATCCTTACTCACTCGGTGAAACACAGCGCAGGCACTGTTTCACACAGGTTTTCTGTGAGGCCGTGGTATCACTCCGGTCGAGCCAGCCCGTGCATGCCGAAGCGTGGCTCTCCCACGATCTCCCACGATAAAAAGGCTGCTTTAAAGGAAAATTTACTAAAGTGTCATGGCTGACGTTTAAAACTTTTAAGTTGTTGTACTATGTACTGACGTGGTTTCAAGGTTTGACTATTGATTGCAATAGTTAAACCTTGAAATAAATTATTCTATTTGTCTTTCTTTTTCCATTGTTATTCCTTTGTAGTTTGTTACTCGAAAGCGGTGAAGTTAAAAGAGGGGACAATATTTTTAACTGTCTATATTTTAAGTTTGTATCATCTACCTTAGTACTTGAGCTATTGAGTTGATTCTAATGAATGAGGTATCAATATATTTGTAATAATGGACCAGGTGACACAGACTTAATTTTTGCCAGTTAAAGTTCCGTCACAATCAGTCTAGCTGTACCAGACATTAGGCAGAATACAGACAGACAGACAAAAATTGAAAAAAAAAAATACTTTGGTATATGTACTGTGTATACATACATATGCATTAAGGTAAAAACGGTTATTTTAATATTAGATACAGAAATTCCAACTTTATTTATTTGTATACGTATCTTTATTTTTCGTGGTTGAAATAAAAAAAAAACTATACAAGTTACTCAGAAGGCAGTTATTTTTCTATGTCAAGCGCAACATCAACGTCGATACCACCCTCTTACAGAAGAACAATTTAAAACAAAAGCATTCTTGCCGCTGTCGTATTTCATTGGTAAGTGCGAGACTGAAGATACAACCATACAGAAGCATTGCAATGGGCCAACATAGTGCTTGTCACCATGCTGCATTGTTGTGTCGTCTGCATTAGCAATGACTTTTGTGACCACCATCATACACATAAATAAATAATAGTTAAAAACACTTAAAAAACATTCTTTCATAAATAAACCACACTAAACAATAGTTTTATTTTATAACTCAAATTAAGGACAGAGTGCTAAATGAAATATTTATTTCTAAATATTTCTTTCTAAACTGTTGTATTGTCATCGGTCCTCGATATGTCTACTAAGTTTAAATGAAATCTGATCGTTTGAAGTTGGGTAATATCAAGTCCAAAGAAGTCGGTTACAAACAAACAAACATACAAACATACAGGCGAAGCTAATAAAAAGCGTGTAAAAACATCATGACTTTGAGTTTACACACCGATTTATTATTCTGAAGCAGATCTTTTCATTCCTTAAGTACCTAATGGCTTAAATGGGTATCAGCAGTTTGTGATTTCATTAATCATTTTATGGCAGTCATCCGTAAGCTTCGTCTTGGGTAATACTTCATTAGCCTCTATATAAATTGATTGAGGTTAATACATAACTAAATAGCTTTTCGGCTAACGCGGTAAAGAGTACCCTATGTCCACCGTCAAGGGTCAAAGTACCTTCGTGATCAATTTTATTTGAATTCGTGCAGAGAATAACAGAGAGAAAGCTAGAGTTCCTTTTGAATTTATTAAAATATATATATATATATATAT
>PKRV01001404.1:187869-233900 GCA_003709505.1 Hyphantria cunea
ATATATATATATATATTAGTATGGATATGGAAGTGGATATAATGGTCCTTTAAATAACACATATATTTATATTGTAACTCTTTCTTCAAATAATTAAATATACCTTTCTGCTCAACTACAGCGAGGTCAATAGTTAAAGCAATAGTTTTGGCAATCTATTTATACATGTTTGCATGTTCCACTAAAGCGATCTAACTTCTTGACCAAATTTAATGAATTAGGTATTCATAGATTCATAATAGTGACCCAAGTTACATAAGCTAAAGGCCTTTTTAACTTTTCTTGCTTATAAACAGTTCAGGTAGAAAGAATGAATACAGAAGGTATACAAACAATATCAGTATATAAAAATTTGCAGGTTTCAAGTGATTCTATTAATATATACATTTAGGTTAGTAAGCCATCAAATACCCTGATTATAGCTTAAGCCTCATGGTCGCAATGACCATGAACGAAACAATCTAGTTTTCTATCCAATACAAAGGTATAAATGGAAATAAAAATATTGTACAACCAATAACAGTTAACCTTGCTTCTATCGGATAGATCCAGCTTTCGATAGCCTTATCCGATCCAATTTGGTGAGGGAACCCGCCCAAGAATAAACGACCTGTGGGGTTAGGCAACCACTGAAACAAAAGATGAGTTAAACTTGAATTTTTATGTAATATGGGGCAAACGAGCAGACGTATCGCCTGATGGTAAGCGATTACCTCCGTAAATGGACACCCGGAACACCAAAGGCGTCACAAGTGCGAAAGATGGGGAGGAAGATGGAGTAGGGCCTCTGGTATACTCATTCATTCGGTGAAATACAGAGCACGCAACTTAAACAAGTTTTGACCTTTTAGCATGCATTTATATACAATGCAGAAAATAATCAAGGTTATAATTAAGTGTTAGAAAACAAAGATATAATAATAAATCATCATCATAATGTATGTTTCTATTCTCGTAAGCTTCTTTTGACAATTATATTAATTTAGTATCGTTTGAAAATTTATAGCTAGATATATTTTTTATTAGAATGCGTTATCTTATATTATTATTAGTTAAAGTTCAGTTTTTCTAGAAAAAAAAAAACATATTTAAAACTTTTGTAAATTACTATTTAATCTATCTTTATATCTTGCTATGACGGTATCGGGTGACAGTGAAACTAGCATTTGGTCCCGGTTTACACATCCTAAAATTCAAGAAATAAACAAAAAACTACACGGTTGGCCTAGTGGTTTCAGTGGTCGCCACATCACTTCCTACTGCGCCAAGTGTTGTGGGTTCAAATCCTACATGGGACAACATTTTGTGTGATCCATAAATTGTTGTTTTAAGTCTGGGTGTACTTTGAGTCCGTTTCATGTATGTTTCTAAAGATCTCTGCGACACAGGAATTTATATTCCTAATGCGGGAGTTGTCTTTTTGAAAAAAAGAAAAAAAGAACCCGTATTAAGATGATATGTACTAAAACCTCACAAAAACTTATCTTATCTCTTAAAAGAAGAACATCATTAAAATGAATGTAAGAAATAGCCACAAAAACTAATGTGTGAAAAAAACGAATGAACTGCGTAATTTAGTCATCATGACTCGTCACATATATGAACACAGTAAATTGAGGTGTGAGAATATTAAGCTCATTACACGCTGACGTAATATATTCTTTTTGTCCGTTTACACGCTAATACTGAGATAATTATGTGGTCGCGAATAAGTGTAATGTTTCTGATCGTACTTGGAATATTAGATGGTAATATTCTAGAATATTTCATACGTAGTGATTTTTTCTTCCAGTAAAACGAAAACAAACTTCACTAGCATCTAAGGAAACTAAGTACTCAACATCAGTCGATGAACTATTTCGAGTTTCGGGATAGCTGTTTAAGCTTCCTGATCCCGAAAGTTATATTAGCTACTGAGCCCTAATAAATTAGGTCAGCTAGATAACGTAAGTTGGTACTTAGACTAGGTATGCCGGCCGGCATAGCTTATCAAACGTAGACAAGAGATAATACCCAGAGAGAGGTGATTTACTTTCTATTCTAGCCGGCTCAGCAGTTAGACTTTATACCGTAGTTAGGATAATAACGAAACTCAGAGAACGATTTGAACAAACATGTTTATTGTCAAATGAAAAAAGTCGCTTTTTATATCGACTAATTCAGCATACGATTAGCGGTGATTGAAGCTAGCCTGCTATACACCATCAATTAAAATCATTTCCTAGGAAAGTATTGTTGTCCCTCCCACTGTACGATAAAGTGCTAGCACAAAATTGGCACAAACACAATCTTAAAACCTGTTTACCATATACCTATGTATAGCATTATATGTTTATCAACAACCCATAATGTCTCACTGCTAGGCTCGGGTCTCCGTAACCCGAGAGGGTTAAGGCCATACGTCCACACGTTGGCCAACGTAATCTTACCGTTGGATGTTTTTGAGCCACTCAAAAGCCTCCAACTAAGCTTCACGACTGTTATCCTATAATAACAACCGGGACCGACTGCTTAACGTGACCTCCGAATCACGGAGACGCTCATGGTAACATGCCACAGCGGTCAGCCATCCAGGTACTGACCGCGCCGTCGTTGCTTACCCTCAGTGATGGTTTCTAATCACCGAGTGCAATTAGGCTATGAGTATTATATGTACGTATGTTAAATTCATATGCATTGTGTATCTATTAATATAGTATATATTTAATAATCTAATTTCATGCATACTATTTATATTTAATGTAGGTTTATCTCTTATAAGCTTGAATTTCTTTGCACCTACCACATCCAATTTTTACATCACCTGAAGGTCGACTTGAAAAGAATGCTTCAAGACATTTAATCCGCCTTTGTACAACATGTGCATTATTTGTTAAAAAATTAATAAATAAACACAGTTTATCAATAGTTCACAGAAAATAGAAGATTTCAAATAACGGACTTTCAGGTAAAATTTATACCTGACGAGAAAACATACGGATAATACCAACGCCTTGCTTCTTGAAAACTAATTTTAGCTCCGGAGTAAGCCCGCGCTGGAATCATGACGTCGACGTCAGTAAATATTAGAGGCAAAATGAAGAAGTTGTTGGTTGACACAAATATATACGTAAAGTTGTTTTTGTGGAAAGTCGAATCTAACTTGAACCAAACAGAAATGTCACAAGGAGGAGATAAAAAAGAATACATTGGTATTGTTTATTCAACTGACGCAGCTGACATCTTGCTCTGACATGTTTCTCTGACTTTGAACGTTTATTAAGAGATTTGTAGCTGTTTTAATGCCTTTGTTTCTGACTATTCTGTTATGTGACTATATTTGGAAACACAAAGTTAAGAAATTCAGGTCACGAGATAAACGTTAGGCAAGCTAGTTTTAAGTAATCAGAAAAATACTTTATTTACCATAGGAGATCCATGCTTTAGAAATAATAGTCTAGTCCAACTGCTATAACACCAAGGCCCTAAGGTAAACGAAATAAATACTTGACTTAAGTAATTCTTTCATTTATTTTTTACCGAATGAGTGAGGTTATTGAAGAATATTATCTCTTATTTTCCTTCTACCCTCGTCTTCTTAATAATCACATGCTCTCAGATGTCTTGTCCACTGGTTTGCCCTCTATTTGATTTAAAATATTGAAGTCACAAGTTCATATCCTGGATTGATGTTGGACTTTAAAAATATGAAATATGATTATGATCCAAAAATTTACCACTTGATCAAATGTATTATAAACAAGATTAAAAAACTTTAGAATCTAATATTATTAGTTAAAGGTAAATGCAATATAAATAATTCATCTCCTTCACGTCAAAACAAGTTGAAGCTTCTAAAACTAACGAATATTTTTCTTCTCATTCTGGATAGCATTTCGATTAATGCTTACGATCCAAGACAAAACATTAATCCTCACCGGCAGCCTTATCCTCTAAGAGGTAATATAAAATGCTATTGTGATAATCTTCAGGAAAACAAGAAACAATATATTTAATTACACTCATTATATATAGTTTATATAATTATTAATAGTTTATGGAGTTTAAAAAATAACACTTTTTATTCTAAAATAATTTGGTTTGTGGTATGAGAGGTAACGATCGCTGTAATATTTGCAAGCCTGTATGGCATAGTTCATATTGGACAATGAGTTGCAGGAATATTGCTTAAACTTGATATAACTTTAGTATAATATAATAATGCTAACAATATAATATATATGGTTAATATAGACTGGGACCAGAACACCACGAGGTGACATTCAATGATAATCAGATGATAATTAGAAATTGACTGTCACCATATGTTGGCTTTCAACGGCAGAGGGGTAAAGCAAAGTTGGTTACGAAATTATTATAGTATTTCATTTTAAATATGAATTTATTTTTAATAAATTAAAATCATAAAATATTCACAATATTTGAAAAAAGTATTAAATATTTTTCGCCATTTACTGCCACTTTTCATTATAATTTTTTATATTTCCAAAAAGACTTTTAATACCTATGCCCACCGCAGTATTGCAAAATAATTTAAAATTTCTGTTTCTTTATAACCATTATCCTAACAATAAACAACACATAAAAAGAAAAAGATTTATCCAATTAGGTGCAGACTTTCTGAACACACGTACATACATTCAGGCGATTATTCAGAATAGTATTATATAGATCACTACTTCTTGCCCGTGGCTACACCCGTGTATGTTGGTTATGATATAAGTAGCCCAATAGTCCTTTTCTAAGGTCCAATCTATTCTTGTACTGAAATTCACTTAAATTGTTTCATTAGATTAGTCGTGATAGAATAACAGTCAGTTACTTTCGAATGTATAATATTAGAATGGAATATGGACGTGCTAAGAGAATAGTTGTCTGAAAATTAAAACATTATTGTCAAAGATGATGGTATCACATATTATTAAATTATATTGGAAATTAATTCCGGTAAATAATACTAATATACTACTAATAATAATAATACTAGTATCCATCTCAAAAGCATGAATCCCAACGGATTGATCCGTTTGTGGGCAACGCTAATACTTCTGATGAAATTACGCTTTTTAATATGGCTGTGTGTTTGTGTAAACGTATTTACATGTATATCTATATAAATAAAAATGAATAACAAAAACGTATTAACGCGCATAACTTTCGATCGACTGCACCAAATCGGATAATTCTCTTTTTAATGTATTTGTTACTGCCAGGGCAAGGTGTATATAGAAATAAATAAAAGACAACCGGAGGTGTTACATTTTATTAGTTCACTTATTCCTATACACAGCGGCCCTACGGAAAGTTAACACGGACTCATTAAAATAAGTTTTTCGGTAATTCAGAAATTTTTCACGAAAACATATAAACGGCGGTACGAAGTTCGCTGGGTCACCTAGTTGCTAATATTATAACCATTGTGTATTTATTTACAAACTTATTGCACTAAATTTGTACATCGACGGACTTAATGCCCACAGCATTCCCTTCTAGTCAACTTTTAGGTTGTGTAGAATAGTTTAAAATGGGTGTACAGAGGTGTATGTATATGGGGAATTTTTGTATGTTCTCACTAACTATGTGAGTGATATACGATCAATTGTTCGGTAAAAAAAGCCTTTTGAAAATACTGAGGATATGAAAAATATTAGTTTCGATATTAGTGTCAATGTTTTATAACTATTGTTTATTTATAGTAAATAATCATTACTGTATTATGAATATTGAAAGAAATAAGGAACCCCTGCCCCGAATAGTTTCAATAGTTTTATTGGGTGTCATAATTATCAAATACCGGGATGACAAAGCTTTGCTGGATATTTTTTTATCAGGAATTTAATAAAAATGATGTATCGCCCAAGAAACTCAAAGTTTATTTGAATCGTTAAAGCTTTTTCATAGATTCAGACTATACATATAAGTAAATATACAAGAATTGTGCATCATATTCCTGACCTTATTATTCCCAAGATTATTTGGGGTTGGCTACTAGTTCAACTGGTTTTACCTGAATATCAGTTTTTCCACGGAGCAACTGGCATCGGATCTCCGCAACTATAATGGTGAACTGAATCCAAAGATTGAACTAGTTGTCAATATATTTGAGGGCACTGACTTCCCAATAACGATTGCCGTAGATGTTCATAACAACTGGGACCGACGGCTTAAAATGCTCTCCGACATATGTAAGAATTGCTCATTTAAAAATATTAGAATTAATAAAAGAAAATCATTGAAGGAGATTTTAAATGAAAATATAACTGAATATCAGTGCAAGAATTCTTCCACAATGCCGCCAACTTTACTTTACTCCTTCGTAGAACTTAATTATGTGGGATATTTATCTTGGTCGTACGTTGAGTCTTTGCCTTCTGAATTTAGAGGCTTGATGTTTTCGCGTGTGGTGAACGGGAAATTCATTTTCTTGGCAGGTGAAGGCAAATGAGCAGTCCTAATGTTATAAAATGTTTCACGTTAATTGTTGTATTTTAAATGAAATTGCCTGTAACGTTCAACCATGACAATTTTGAGACTGATATTATGATATCAACGATGTATTTCCATCTAGGGCTGCTTTATCTAGGTGTATACTCGACTACAGTGAAGGGAGTAATAGTTTTGGCAGCATATAAGTACGTAAGTATGATTCACCGGAGCGCCTAAACAACTGAACCGATTTTAATGAATGATGTGTCAAAAGGTATTTACTGATAATGACAGTCATATGCTGAATGAACTATATAAAAAGTTTTCATATAAGCAGGTTACAGTTTTTTTCTTATTTATCTGAGTTTTTATTATTTGAAACTAATCAATCAGCGGTCTAAGCACAATCAGTGGTTTTAAGCCGCTCTCCACTGCACCAAGTGTTGTGTATTCAAATCCCACATGGGATAATACTTTGTATGATCCGCAAAGTGATGTTCTGAATCGGGATATTCTTTGTGTCCATTACATTTATTTTTGTAAATTACCCCGCAACACAGGATATATTCCTAGTGTGGGAGATCTCTTTTGAAAAAAGTAAACTAGTAAAAACACAAATATTAGTATATTCTATAGTCAAGGCAGGTAATAAACTCACCTAATTCAGAATGTGAATGATTGCCATGGTCATTGTGATTCATCTATCTACTTATCCAAGACAAAGATTTGTGTGATGTCTTAGACATGCGCAAGGCTTCGTGGCTCTCCCACGGTTTTGCTGACCGGCTCGACCGGAGTGCAACAACAGCCTATGTTTCGCCAAGTGAGTGAAGATACTGGAGGCATATATACCAATCCCTCCCCCCATCCCCCTCCCTCAAACCGGCAACGCGCTTACGACGCGTCTGATGTTGCGGGTGTCCATGGGCGGCAGTAATAGCTTGCTATCAGGCGACACATCTGATGGTGTTTTCCCCAATTCATTAAAAAAAAGATTTGAGTCAAGTTATTATCACTTTTGATTATGTTTAGTAAATCGTCCATTAATATTTATAACTCTTACTAAATATATCCGAAAGTTATCTGGTAAAAATTACTTTCAGCGAAACGCTCGCTCAGACTTACAAATAATACTTTATCTACGTATTTTGACTGCAATATGCTGCTGCTGATGATGATGAGGGTATTCAACATAAATTTTCTAGGACACAGGTTAACATAAAATCATACTTAAATATTATAAATTCGAAAGTAATTCTGTCAGTCTGTTACAGTTTAACGGTTAATTCTGTACCGATTTAAATAAAAATTTGCGTAGTTATACTTTGATTTTTAAAGGATATACGCTGCCAGTAAAAGCTTTATGTTAAAAAGCTTATTTACCAACAAATATTTGCATTGAACTTCAAAAGTTTTATGCGACGTCCCTACAAAACGAAAAAAGTTATAGTAATTTGAGAGACTTGAATATTCTATCCGTCAAAATAAATAACTTAAAATAACTAAGTCCCTTGTATAAGTTATTTCTTAAATCCTATTATTTTAGTTCAAAACTTTTAGTTGGAGTTGGGTTAATGGACACTCAGCTCAGTTTCGCTGTTTGGTCCCAACATGTTTCGCAAGTAAATGATGTGGGCCGCTTATAGTTTGATCTTGTAATTTACAAATATACGTCAAGATATGCCTAGTGAATTCACTGTCCGGTCCCGTAAGCTAAAGGATACTGGTGTTTATGGGGTTAAATTGCTTTATTGAACGTGGTATTTTATTCTTTTTAGAAAAGAATGATTTTTTATTTTTAGGTTTATATTTTTTTCTGTGTATTGCTAAACAGATATAAACCCATTTTATTCAATTTTTTATCGTAATTGACGTATTTTGTTCCTTAAATGGTGAACCACCAAATGATTGTATGATCTGCAAATATTTGTTTCGAAGTTTAGGCGTTTTTTGTGTATAATAGTATATGTATAGGAAAAAAGTACCTATATGTATATTTATATCAGTTGGCTGGTATCGTACAAGTTCTACTTAGTTTGGGACCAGATGGCGTCGTGTGTCAGTTGTATAAAAACAAGGAATAATTTAATAAAAAAAAAACAATCTTTAAGAACTAGACCAAATTGAAATGAGACCAGAATGAGAGGAAAAGTCATCAAAATTGGTTCACCCAATCGAAAGTTCTGAAATAATAAACATAAAAAAATACAATCGAACCAATGAAATGCATCGACATACGGGAAGCACAAGCTTTCTAACAAAAAGAATCATCAAAATCGGTTCACTCAGTCAAAAGTTCTGAAGTAACAACGAAAAAAAATTCGATTTGACAACATAATTCTTCTTGAAGTCGGTTAAAAATACAGTCAATTTAAGAACCTCCTCCATTTTTGAAGTCGGTTACAAAAATTAAAATAACATAGTAGATTTTATTATTATTCCCGTAGCGATTGTTGTACTTGGCGCAAAACCAAAGAAAGAAAATCCGTTTCAGTATGAACTCGGGTGAGGCCTGTCTAAAAAAATTCCCGAGTTAAGTGCTGTTAAATCTTTAAACTACCCTGAGGTTTACTTCATTTGGCATTAAGTCCGCCTCGTACAGTGCACAGGCAGAAATTTTACGTAACATTAGAAACAAAAGCCTGAGTAAACTCGGTTAAAATGATGTAATACATGTTATTGTAAAATATTTTCTATGTAACAATAAATCTTAGAGTCATGCTACTTAACCTAGTCATGTTTCTTCATACAAAAAATTCTGTCATAAAATTTTTGCACAGCAGGAAGCCAGACTATACTACACGAATATAAAGCATAAAACATGGTCTTGTGATAAAGGTTTCCTATTTACACGTTATAAACTGCGTATGCTTCCTCAAATAACATTTTCATTAAGCCATTGTTGGAGAATTTTGCAAAATATATTGCTTTGTTTTGGTAATTCGAAGTTCTCGGGGGCTTGAACGATATTCACAATATTAATTAGCAAGTCGGAACAAAGGTATTACGAACTTTGGTAAAGACATAACTCTTATATTAGAGATTTGTTGATTATGAGAGTTTTGGGAATTAAAAGCTAATTATAAATCAGTATAATAGAAATAAACTCGTATTAAAAGGAGCGATTCATAATTTGACAGAAGTCTGTGTTGCAGAAAAGCAAACGAGAAATACAAGAACTGAAACGAAACCTTCTTCTATTTAAATTTAGCTTCATGGAAGCTGTATTTTGAATGTAAAATCAGTGAAACAGTGTGGAGCCCTTTTTATTCTATATTAAATCTACAGTGATCAAGCAGTGATAAAGTTGAGCTAATACGCTTGCTCATTTGAATAGAAACTTTGAATGTAAGTTAAGGAGAAAATTTTGAAGCGAAATTAACGGTTTATTGTGAATTATTATTGAAAATGATTGAACACAATATTTATACATCAAATTTTTAATTAGACAAAAAAGAAACAGAATTTGTAGGAATTAAGGAAATTATTTTAACTTCAGCTTTGAAACTGTAACGACTTTTTTGACATTGTCAGCTTCAAACACCAAGAAAAAGAACTTAGCGGCACACGATTCTATTTTCCTCATGTTGCCATAGTAATATTTGTTTTAGTATTTTTGATCCTTATTTAAGTTGCCTTGAATGAATTGCATTTAGCGACACATTTCTTTATACAAACAAAAATAAAAGTACATACATCTATGTGCTTGCATGTTTTTTTTTATGGTATAGGAGGCAAACGAGCAAACGTATCGCCTGATGTTAAGCGATTACCGCCGCCCATGGACACACGCAACACCAGAGGCGTCACAAGTACGTTGCCGGTCTTTTCAGAAGGAGTACGCTCTTTCCTGACACGACTGCGGTAAAAATATATAATATTATATCTATATATATTTTCAGTCACGTTTCCTCCTTCAAGATTTGAAGAAGCGCTTCCTATTGCATTCTACTTTCGTCCTTTGTTTTGTCTATGAGCGGTTACTTTTCCGAGGCGTCAGGCAATCGTCTAACCATGAAAGAAACATACAGAGCCCTTTGCTCCAATACACACTTCACTTTCTTTCTTTAACAGTAGTGTGTAATGATAATAATCTCTTTTAATGATTGGTTTTTACTTTTGAATTTATGATAATGGAATATAAACAAGTAATGACTTATTAAAAAGTAAAACCTGACTACGACAATTTGACATCCAAAAAAATATATAATTCATATATTCATATATATTCGTAATCACCGTTAAAAATTCTTTATATCGATAACACACTAGATGTATTTGAAACCATTTTTTTTAGATTACTTTTGGGTCCCAAAATCCTTAATTTTTTATTTTTTTTTACTTTCATGTACCCACTGTCACTCACAATTAGGATGAATCTATTTACACCACTCACATAAAAATACGACAAGCCATTTGTGCTCTAGGGCGTGTGTACATACATACACACGTACACTCGAAAAACATAACACTCCTTCTTTCGCAGTCGGGTGAAAAGGAGTGTCACCGCCTCTATTCATTGTGGGGATGTGGTGGGAGTCTAATAAGAGATAAAACTACTTAGGATATCATCGCTGCAAAGAGAAAATAAACTGGAAAGTCGACCGTTTGGTCAGTATTGTTTAGTATTGAAAAATCTATTTTCTGAGAAGGTATGGAGGACAGGGTTTTATATCCCTATAACGCAAAGGGAGGGTTCTCCGTGACGAGCCACTGCCCAATGGTTGACGTTGGGCAGTTGCATACGTTAATCGGTTTAAGAACATCTATTGCGCAATGCAGGACTGGTAGCTTCTTCGCATACTACGTTACTCCGTAATTTAGTGTAGTTGCGATAGATGGCGTTGACATATGTTTTTGTTACCCCGGCATGTGGATATCACCACAAAAGGATATAAATCCAACAGTAAACAATCAAAGTCTTTTATTGTATTTCTTGAAAAACTCTCGTGATTAACATTAACCAAATAGTAATCAACGTTAGACCTTTTTCATTACATATATATTTTATTTGATGTATCTAAAACTGTTTCCTTTAACTCTTTTGTTGGTTGTTGACGGTGACACAAAATGTGTATTCTATTTTAAGAATGTTTTTTTTTTGCTTTCGAGAACGAATGTCGCTCACTCACGAAATGTTGTATAATTTGTACGAATTGGTACGCTACAATCTTTCGATAACGAACTGTTTGATGGACAAAAGTATATTTTTACACTGAACTCTTCTTATGTTTTTTGTAGATTTTTGAATTTGATTTTTTTATAAGTGTATGTTATTCTATAAATGATGTTCTCATATGTTTGCCAATAAAGTTAAGTACAAGAAAGAGTATACCGAATAGTTGCAATTTAAACACACAATTTTTCAATATGGTAAACCTGTAATTTATTATCTAAACTGCCTCGTTGGCGTAGTGGTAGCATATGCGACTGCTGTACTTTAGGTCTCGGGTTTGATTCCTGGGTCAGACCAAATCTTTGAATAACCTACGAATATTTGTTTCGGAATCTTGTTTTTTTCTATTTATAATATGTATGTATTCAAAAAAAACCGGTCAAGTGTGAGACGGACTCGTGCACGGAAATAGGTATACGACAAACATATTTTTTTTACTCAGAGGTAGTTCAATTTACATCACATATCAGCGGCCTTAAAAGTACTCGCTTCATAGCTAAAAATACATTGGAAAGAAGATTTGGGCTCACTATAAAACGCTGGGTTTTAGGCTTTGATTGAAGCTTTCCCCTTCTTTGTAATTATCCTATATCGTTCCCTTGGCTTATACGTTATCTACGGATCCTCATATTGTTTGACCACTCAAATATATAAACATTGGAGGGCAAGAAAAAAAAATTTACATACACTACTCTCTACTCTAACGAGTTTTTATCAGCTAATCTTGGGTGAATAGTACTAGATGATATTGATATGGAGACTTTATCAAGAATTCAATGATTCGGAAGTAAATCGATTGTCGGTGACTTATCGGGGCGATCTTATCAGAGAATATTTGTTATACAATTTTAAGAGGCAATTTATAACGTCAACTATATGCAACACGGACCACCGAATGAAGAATCCATAAGCCATAGCGCCTTTTGCCGATAGAAAACAGTCGGTTAGTTTTTAGATAGATAGATCGTTTTTATTTGTATAAGCTTGGTCTAAAACCATTGAATGCAAGTTATCAATAAACAACAACAGCTTCAATCACGCTTGACCGCATTTATCGGCATACAAATTAGTGATAAATGGTGCATAGGCCGCGCGCCAACTACAATATAGGCACAGCCTTACTAAATACTTCTATCAAAGTCATCACTAACGCAGTAAATTAATTACATTACTTTTTCTATACTTTTTAAATATTAGAATAAAAAATAAAGATAAATCTGATAAAATTGATCTAAAAATATAATACAGCCAAAGTTAATCAGTCATATTCTTATTATATCTATCTCATTATAGATCTCACCACTCCAGTAACAACAGATCAATAAAATACACAACACCAACACTTCAAAAACTGAGAAAACCATCCCCTTTCATCTATTCTGAAATATCATAATAGGCCCTTTCAGCTAATAAGTTTGCGGAGAAATCTTTATACATTCACATTTAGGCTCGCATGCTAAAACAATCAACAATCTCTTCGAATGCGCATATAAAAAACAAAACAAAATATACGTATATTTCATGTACTCATAAAGACATTATGTGTCATAACAATTTAACGCGTAGGCTCATTTTGGTTTATACCTTGACAGACATCTGCGTATGGCTAGTCCCTACCAGGTTACCCAAAGCGTCAATTACGATGTGATTTTCTTTTGTACTTAATACTCAACTGACAAAGATGTAGTTGTATCATAACGAATAACATTATCATGATCATTAATAATTAATACAGCAATAAATAACACCGTTTTTCATTCTATATGACACTCCATCTAATTATAAGTGAACAAACTGTAGCTTAACTTTGTTAGTCAAATGACACAGGGTCTAAAATTAAATTAAGATCCCTATTGTGTAAGACCGGACAAGGCTGGTCCCTACTGTATAACGGTTGTCAATCCTGATTTAGGAGGGTGGGGACATATTTGTGCGTTCGTACAATGTTCTGTGAAATGCCAAGAGAATATTGAATAAATGCGGCAATGGAAAATAACGTCTTCCACTATGCCATCTGAACTTATAATATATTTATGCAATCAATACATTACGGCGTACCTGTGAAATAAAGAAATGTATTTTCCAATGCCATAACTAAAAAATACATTCATCGTTAAACCTAGGGTATGTATTAAATTCACATGTCATATGCATTCATCGAGAGGCGCTCATAGCCCACTTGCACTCGGTGATTGGAAACAATCACCGAGGTTAAGTAATGACGGGTCGGTTAGTACCTGGATGGGTGACCGCTTGTAGCATATTACTATGAGCGTCTTCGTGATTCGGAGGACACGTTAAGCAGCCAACTGCTTGATCCTATGACGACAACCGGGACCAATCCCGGTTGTCATCATAGGATAACAGTCGTGAAGCTTAGTTGGAAGCCTTTGGGTGGCTTAAAAACCTCCAACGGCAAGATTACGTAGCCACAACGAAGTCTTGCTAGTCCCCAGCACGCACTTGGCCAGGGTGGGGACGTATAGCCTTAACCCTCTCTTGAGAGGACACCCGAGCCCAGCAGTGGGACATTATGGGTTGTTGATGATGGTTGATGATGCATTCATATTAATATTATAAATTTGAAAGTAAAACTATCTGTCTGTTAGTTACGCTTTGACAGCTAAATCACTACACCAATTTTAATGCCATTTAACATGGAAATACCTTGATTCTTGAGAAAGAATATGGTCTACTCTTAACCGAGATAGTCAATATTAATAACAAATTCAGATTGCTACCACGAGATATACGAAAAATTATACGAGAGTGTCCACTATAATCTTGGTTATCTATTGAACTAGTCTTTAAGTGAGAGAGCTCCAGTAGTAACGCTAAAAATGTAATTATTACGGAGGTTTAAAACTACGGGCACCCTTCCAATGAGAACAGCAGCGAGAACCTTTCTACCCCTTGAACATCCAATTAAGTAGATTTTACTTGATAGTTATTTATGAGGAGTTACATTTTTTTCTGAAATTGCAAAATATGGAAGAAACTATTTCTTTTTATGAATTTTGCATAAAAATTAAAATGAGCCTATACAAGACAAGAAATTTTAGGAAAAAATCTACAGGAATGACGTTAGTTAAGATTAGAGACTTTTAAAAGAACTAATTCAATAGTTGAGCTGGATTAAAATTAAACTTTAAAATAGCACATTTCGTTATTTATGAATAAACAGTACATTCGCCATATAAACCTTCTCTTGGACCATCAAATAAACACCTATAGAAGTACTGCAATACATATATTTATTTATTTAAATAGTCAAATCTTAAAGCCCAAGGATGACTACACTAAATTCTAGACGCCTAAACTTAGCACGTTCAATAAAAGGTGTAGCCGGTTGAATCCGGCTAAACTTAGGTTTAACCTACATTATACTCGATCAACTATAAATAGTAGTTTCCTTGACCTTAAAGCTAGACGTGGAATAGTTTTTTTAAATACATTCATCATTAGAACAAATATTTAATATTTTTTTTCAATCTGCATTATTATTTACCCTATTTTCAACGATACGTGAGGTAATTTTGAAAAAGGTTATTGCAGGTTTTTTATTGCAGGCTGACCCAATACTCACTTTACTGAGGAAGTTAATGGCGTTTGAGTTTGAGACAGACAGGTTTCAGTGAAGTAATCGGATAGGATGGGGGAGACCAGCAAGAGATTAAATATACCTCGAGTATTTAAATGAGACTAATACTGAAGTAGCCATAAGACGTACCAGCGAGTATGCCAAATTTTGACATACATGTTAATCCGAAGATATAAAAAAGCAGAGTATAATACGAAAAGAACACATCAAAACATGTCAACAGTCCATCGCTGGACATAGGCTTTTTCTTAAAAGGGAGATTGAAAAGAAAATTATTCAATATCATACAAAAATAACAAAGTAAATACAGTGACATAAGCCAACTAACATGTTTACGTTAAGATTAAAACATTAACCCGCACTGCTTAATTCACTTTTAGATCCTAAATAAACATGTCCACTAAATAAAAGGTAAATTAAAATGTTTTGATTCTCCATTCAGTTGGAAAAGGGGAAATCTGAAATTCTATTTTCATATGAGTCTTGCATCATCTCCCTGCGGGATATTACAAAAAAGGGAATTTCAAATGAGCATCGGGAAAACATACGAGTATTTGTTTTTCATACAAATAGATTACCTTTATACTTTAATAGAAAGGGTTGGTCTAGATTTCCTGGTAGAAAAATATGAATTAAAGATGAGAAGAGGCGAAATTGGATGTTCGTTTTGTTTATTTATTATATTTTGAAATATATTAATGTTAGGGTACTATTTTCGTACCTGTACTTTATTTGAACTCATCAATTTCACTAAGGTTGAAGCGGTTAGCTCGCTCCTTTCTACGCAAGTTTTGAGGTATTGAGGGTGAGGATGTTCAAATGTGATCAGAGTCTGGGTGTTCCTTGTGTTCGTTTCATGTACGTTTGCAAAGTCCCCATGATATAGAAATATATTCTTAGTGCAGGAGTTGTATTGAAAATATGTCTAAGCATATACTTTGAAACTGCACAGACCGCGAATAAGTAAACAAAACACTTTCTTGGACACGAACACTAAAACTACATACTAATCAATTACTATACAATATACAATAACAGAATTTTTAGTGATTAATTAAGGAAAGATTTTGAAAGTCAGGGTCATTTGAAACATTTAGGGATTTCGTCAAAAGAACAATCTGATGTTGAAAACATGATATTATTTTTTACAAATAAATGATACGACGAAGAGGTCGGCAGACGTTTAAATGTTAAATATTGAAGTAAATAAAAATTGCTAAATTTATTAATATCAGTTGTCTGGTACCCATAGTGCAAGCTCTGCTTAGTTTGGGAATAAACGAGTTCATGAGTGGAGCCCGCGTCTCGACAAACGTAGTGTAGGACGTCCACAGGCCAGGTGGAGCGATGATCTGCGCGGGACGGCTGGCAGGAGCTGGATGCGAGAAGCCATAGATCGAATTAAGTGGCGTAAAATTAGAGAGGCCTTTGTCCAGCAGTGGACTGCAATAGGCTAATGATGATGATGATGCGCTGTCATCAGTTCAGAATTAACAGTATTAGGGTGTACCAAGACAGGGCCTCTCTAAACTTTTTCTTTGGAACTAACAAATCTCGGTCGTCCAGGTACTCTAGATTAAGTGATACTGTAAGGATATTAGACTCCGTCAAAAACAATGTATGTGTCTTGTCAATTGCAACGTAGTTCTTCTTTCGCAAAAAATTACGAAAAAGCTTAGTAAATTAACATTTGGTTGCATTATACATACAGAATATAATTATTTTATAATATATAAATATGAGGAGGAGGCGCCCCAGTTGCACTCTGTGATTAGAAACAATCACCGAGGGTAAGCAACGATGGCGCGGTCAGTACCTGGATGGGTGACCGCTAGTGGCATGTTACCATGAGCGTCTCCGTGATTCGGAGGTCACGTTAAGCAGTCGGTCCCGGTTGTTATCATACGATACGATACCAGTCGTGAAGCTTAGTTGGAGGCCTTCGGGCGGCTTAAAAACATCCAACGGCAAGATTTACGTAGCCACAACGTATTCTTGCCAGTCCCCAACCCGCACTTGGCCAGCGTGGGGATGTATGGCCTTAACGTTCTCCTGAGAGGAGACCCGAGCCCAACAGTGGGACATTATGGGTTGTTGTTGTTGTTTTTGTTGTTGTATATAAATATACTCATTTAAAGACCCTTTACTAAGTTCAATATCTTTTTAGATGGGTGTTGTAAGCTGTGAAAAAATATATGAAGGGCAAAAAAAGTATATTTCATGAAAGTTCTGACTGAGATATATTTAGTAAAAGGGCAATGTATTGCAGAATATATGTGTTTTTCTTAAATAAAATAAAAGTTGTTCCGTATTCGAAAATATTATTTGACAAAAAATGATCAAATATAAAAATAAAGTCGTGTTGTGTTAATTGATTAAAAATGCTTACAGATTTATTTTGCTTCATTCCTGCTCTAATTCTGACTATATTTTTACAAATGAATAAAAGTCAAATCAAATTATTATTTCAATTTCCTTAGCAGTCGCGAATAAACTGTTCTTGATAAATATTTCCAATACTTTGCCATCTAAACTAAATACAGAATTAATATTTCATAATAATCAAGAAGGATATTACCTACTTTCCTAAGAGAAGATTATCATTATACGCTATTTGAAAAGCAAACAAATGAAGGAAATAACAAGTTATTGAAATATTTCCAGACGTTTCTAAAGCTATATCTTCAATGGAAAAATGAATTCTAATTCATCTCAAAATTTTAAACCATCATTTGATATTATAAAGAAGTTTTTCGGGGATATTTCTTTGGAGTAAAAAAGTACCTTGATTTATATCATAGGTTATTTGGTTGGTTTTATTTTTATGGTGTAGATGTGTGATATTAATCGGTTATATAGCATCAAATCTCATGTACTAATAAAATACTACGTTAAATATAGTGGTTAACACTAAACTGAACATGAGATCAGGTACTTGCAATATTTTTAGTTTTGTTTATGTTTGGCTTTTAATACTATAGTTATTCACTCATCAATCAGCAAATCATTGCTGTATATTTAGCCTCTCCTTAGAAAGAAAGTTTTTACCAACTATTTACACCACGTTGACCACCCGGGTAAAGGGTATGGTTTGAGTTTTCATACTCGTTGTTTTCCTGCTTAGTATGTAAGTTGGTAATGTCATGTGACCACGATACTACCACAATTATATTATCAACGCTACTCATGGAAAAGAAATTTCCTCAGAACCAGAATGTATAGATTTGAGCAATAGCAGTATCTGAGACATGTATCCAACACTAAGTGATACTATACGCTAAAAACTAGCAAAAAAATAAACTAACAACGTAACAACTACTGTTATGCTTTTACGGTTAATCGACTGCACCAATTTCAATAAATTTTGACATTGATATACTTCGATTCTTGAGAAAGGACATAGGCTACTCTTTACCCTGAAAATCGAAGTATACGCGAGTGGAGCCGCCGGAGAAAGTTAGAATGGATGTACATTATATAAATCAGTGTTGCTTGTACATGGACAATACACATCCTTGTCTTATCCCTAGTATCATTGTCAGCTTCCAGACAGACATAATTTACACTTAATACTCGCACACCTTTATATTTTACTAGATGACCCGGCCAACTTCGTACCACCATATTTATATATCTGTCTTATCTTCCCACAGGCAGTGTACAGTCGCAGATAAAAAAAATACTTTTACCGTTACCTTTCAATATTTCTAGTATACAAACCTTGTCTTAACAATAAAATTGATGTAGCCGATCGGCAGTTATACGCATACATACATTTCAGCGATCCATTTTTATTTGTATAGATTATTGAGGTTTATGTAATAGTGTATCTCACATAAATGTAGAAATTCAACGCAAAAATATTTATTATAATAAAGAGAAACATAGCTAACTTCTATCTTAGCTAAAATAATATTAATTTAATCTATCAAGCAATTTAACCTCTAATTGCGTCTACAATACGTTTGGGTCAAAATTATTTGGCTTATCTTTCCTTCGATAACAATAAAATAATTGTTGAAGATTACTTTTCCTTAATGATATAAAACCACTCTGATTGAATCGACCTATTTTAAGCCGAAGCTATCAATCACTCCTATAAGCTTGCATACGTCAAGTTTTAGTGTATTTGTTACTAAACATATTAATTACCACACAATGCCGTACAGTGTATAAACTTCTATTATAAAGTGCTTCTAGCATATACTGTTTTTCAGTTAGTAGTATTCTGTTCATTCTTTCAAAAATATATATATTTTTGTCGCCTCTATACAATAATATATATTAATGGTGACCGCTATTTCTCCTGCGAGGGTCACGTACCCATTAGTTACTTGGGGACATTCTTTCTGCCTATATTAATCTACAATAGGATCAGAAAGCATTTCCTTGCAACTTTCCTTATTCACCGTTATCTTAAGAAGATAAACTGGCTATAAATTACTTACTTAAAGTTATAGAGCTTTTGACTTTCGACTACCTCGGTGGCGCAGTGGTAGCGTATATCCGATTCGATTCAATGGCTGGACCAAGTATTTGTATGATCTGCAAATATTTATTTCAGAGTTTGGGTGTTTTCTATGTATGATATGTACGTATAAAAAAATATGATGTAATTATGTTTTCATATCAGCTCTCAAGTACTCATAACACAAGCTCTACTAAGTTTGGGAATAGATGGCGTTGTGTGTAAAATTTCCGCAGTATTTATTCATTTATTATTATATTGAGTATTGTCTTGATGTCCTTATTTAAATAATATATTTTGTTTCAGTTTTAACTACTTTTTAACTTATTTTTTGGTCCAAATAATCTGCACTGTGCATAAAAACGTTTGTTTATGAACGTATGTGCTTTAGCATATTAAAATTTGTGTTGCTCTTATTATTTTGCAGATTTAACACTAAAATCTGAAAATGTAAAATATTCTTACTTGATTTGTGTTTAAAAAAAAACATTATTTTTATACTATTAGTAACTGCAGTCTCCTCACATACAACATCAGTAACTGGTTGTGACAGATTTTATGTGACTTATCGGAAACGATAAAGAGAGAAAGATGAGTTTCTTTGCCAGTATTCTTTTCGTAAGACTCTCTCATAATCTACGCATTTTGGGAACTGGAAGTTATAGGTCAACACAGGCAGGCAGTGATTTTGGTGTTTTCACTTATTCACTTTAACAATTCAGTACATCTGTGGCGTCTGTTTGTGTCAATCTATGATTTTTATCTGTGGTTTCAATTTAAAGTTCATAAGCGCCACTTAGTGTCTTAATTTAATAAATGATTTCAAATTTGAATTTGATAAATCATAATAACTACAAATATAAAATATTGGAAATTTTGTGTGAGTGCCGCCTGTAATAGACTATATATTCTATTATTACGAATATACTCAATAGCTTTTACCATTAAGTAATGGAAGAAAGGTTCGATTTGTGAAATCCAGCTGTAGAACAAATATACCTTCCTACTACTTCCTACTTCCAAGAACCTTCGTTAGACAGAGGTTTGACAGGTCTAAACTTTTTCGATGACTTCATAAAAGAAAAGAGTTAAATATTATCCATGTGTAGATTTATATATTTCTAATATTTAAGCACGTATATTTTTATTTTTCGATAATGTTTCAATTCACAAATTTCTTCTGCAACGATGCTTACGACTCCAATGGTACTAAAAGTAGTCGTGAGTAAAATAAAATTTACTGATTTTCAGTCAAGTATCACGTGACCATTGAACTAAAAGCCAAGCCACTTATTAAAGTTTAAAGTAATTCTCAACATTAAATTTCTTTAGAATGAATTTAAACTCTCTAATTTGTTAAATAGAATGACTTTACTATTGTGTTCTTAAAGTTTAAATAAACAAGGTTTTGTAAACACTCCGGAGACCGTCAAAGTTACTCGGAGAAGTCCCAAAGTCATATTAACACTGACAGGGGAGTGGACACAGAAAAGTAAAGCTATAAATCAAAAGTCACAAAACATCTATTCGATAAATGGAACTGTCTTAAGACATTGTTTAAGTTAGACGTGAAATTGGAGAAAGATTATGAAACAATTTTTTCTTCCATTTTCATGGTTTTTGTCGATAATATTCGATCACAACTAAAACTTAAATAAGTTATGTTTTTTTGATACTTTTTCATAATTGCTGAGAAAAATTTTCGTAGTTACAGAAGAATTAAATGTCAAAAAAAAGATTTACAAAAAATAACTTGTGTTTAAATCTAGTTTTATTTTTATTTCAAGTGTGACTCTTTGCTTAAGCAAATATTTTAATAAGTTCAATTCTTTGCGGAAGTCATAGTAGATAGTTGGATAGGTTTTAATGAGGGACCCAGTATATAAATAAATAAATAAATAAATAAATATTTCCGACATCTTACACACAACGCCATCTAGTCCCAAACTAAGCAGAGCTTGTATTGTGGGTTCTAGACAACTGATATAATACTTATATACTTTTTTTTGTAAATACATACATATCATATGTACACTATTTTGAGCTCTTGGTCCCTTATCTTCTATAGAAATCTCAACTTACTATACAGATAGTACTTCTGTCTTTTGTCTTTGGATTTATGAATAAAACAATGGTTGGTATGTATTGAGATTGCCAAAAGCAATTGATCTTCATCACACTTTGTAAATCCTATTAGGTCGTCATTGTATGAAGAGGGTAAATCTTGTCAGACACCTTAATACTCGAATGCGTTGAGAACTGGCCTTCATAATGGACAAAGGCTGATTTAAGCTGATGTTCATATTCATATAAATTGCATGTACTAATATATATTTACTACCGTTTACTCTAACCTGTAGGTGTAAATAAATATATGATTATTTTATATGATATATACATAAATATTCACGCACTTACAGACATATCTAAAAATGGATACATACATAAGATTTTACGATTCTAAATAAAGTTGAGACAAGGATAAAAAATGCTATGCTTTCCAGGATAAAGTGGTCTTTTAAAATTACATTGCGGAACTGTCATCATGTTTTTTGCATATAAAATGTGACATAAATTACAAAATAAATTAGGAAACAGTATTTTTCTAGTAGTATTGAACTGGTACAGTTAGGAGTCCAGAAACTCTATAACGTTGTAAGTGGTTAAAGGGTAAAAACCCTTACAAAAGAAATAAAATTTGATAATTTCTTAGTTCCTACGTTGGCAACATCTACTGCCCATCGCTTTATAATGTTGTAGCCGTAGAGTAATAAATTTTCGGCGAATTATGTATTTATATCAGTTGTCTAGTACCCGTAAGATAAGCTCTGCTTAGCTTGGGAGTTATCTACTCTCAAGCTAAGCAGAGCTTATCTTACAGGTACTAGGACTAGTATCTGGGCGTTATGCGTTAGATGCCCGAAATATTTATTTTATTTAAATATGAATACAATTTCGCCTATAAATACAGATACAAATTGGGAAGTCAGTGCCCTCAAATATACTGACAACTAGTTTAACCTCCGAATTCAGTTCACCCTCAGGGTTGCGGAGGTCCGATGCCAGTCACTCCGTGTAAAAACTGATATTCAGATAAAACGGGCTGAACTAGTAGCCGACACCCAATTCTTGAAAATAATAAAGGCTTGGAAGAGGATGATATGAATACAAATTCGTAGGCTATAACCGAATGCTATTTATTAATTAATGCCGTCCAAACTTATTAAGAATGTAGAGAAACTGTGAGCAAAAGAATCACAGCTTCTACATAATAATTAATCCAAAAGGAAGGTTGATCGACAAATGTGTCGACGGTTTCTCGCCTGAAACACATCATCCTTAAGTTATATTTCCAACCATTCGTTATACCTTTTCTGACCTCATAAAAACACTTTTATAGCTCCGGTATTTTCTATACACAGCGAGAAACCTTCTGTCACGTAAAAATACTCCACGAGGTTATTAATCGCTGCACACGCTAAGTGCGGTAAGTTATAAACAGCCTAATCCTGAATAGCTACTAATTTCCAGAGCAACAAATAGTATACTCACTTTAATCTTGAAACTTTCTACGATTATAATAAAGATCATATTCGCTTATATTTTTTTGACAGTGGAGGGAAAATGGTCATTTATAACAGTTGAGGGTACCCGACCAAGAATGAGAAGGGTACGTACGCTGATGTGTATAGAAATTTAATTAGTTGGCACGCGGTTTTCGTTAGCGGCAAGAAAATTAATCCGATACGAATTTGTGATTAAATGACAATTTAAAAACGTATTTAAAATGAGTATTTTTTTTAATTTGATGCACGCGTTTGAAAATATTTGCGAATGTATGCTAAAAATTCTGAAAATGATCTTGATTATATTCATTTAATCACTTTACATGAAGTTGCGTCGTTTCGCTACAGAATTCTTATGACCACCACCACTTATGGCTCCATCATCAGACCCCGAATATTATTAAAACATAAAGTAGTTGTTGAGATGCATCAAACGATTCCAATTTCGGTGGCGTTCTTAGTTTTATTACAAAGTTCCTGTGGCCACCTTCAGGCATTAGATCAGCTTCAAGTCATATATCGCATTATCAGCATAGATATATATACCTGCTAAGTTTAAATTTGATAGGAGGTATTTGCTTTAAAAGTGAGTTGCAAGATTCCACTCGAACAAACATAGTTACATACATACATATATGGCAAGTAATAAAACTAGTATAAGCACAATAAGCTGCGCGTGCTAAAAGCCCATCTCATTTAGATTTCACTGGATTTTATTACTTAAAGCTGAGGATTTCAGATTGGAGATGCCTCTTCATTCTAAAAAATTCTGACCAATTCTTTACGGATGAAGCTGTGCTGTTGTGGAATGCATTACCGATAAAGATTAAGAAAGAGCAGACAGTAAATAGTAAACCGAGTCAGTCACGAATATGTATATATAATGTATCATTAATATAGTTAAGTAGTTACATTTCTAAGTATGTAGGTACATGTATGCGTATATAAATGTGTGTGTGTGTGTGTGTGTGTGCATGTATAGAAATATACACGTGTTTCTAGTTATATTCATTAGAAAATTATAACTCTTCAAATGTCATTGCACAGTCTACTACTCTCTCTGATGTTTTGATCCATCCTAAGTTTCCATGGAAGAGATTGCTTTCGGCAATAAGGCCGTCCCTTGTACAATAACATTCGCCTTTTCTATACTCTCTTTTAAATCTGTAATACGGTGTACCATTAAGAGTTTTCTATCTATCTATATATATATATCTTTTACAAGAGATTTACCTGTGTCGATAAAAAGTAAATTAAATAACATGATTTGCCTGCTATCAATGTTAAAGTTATTTGAACTAAATGCGGACACCGGAATCTCGCGACAAACTTTTATATAATAGAAATCGTGTAATGACATTATAAGTTGATAGTAAAAGTTTTCAAGGAATACTTTATTTTATTATTTTAAAGCTTTGTACCTCAAGAAGTTTTTTGTTTTAATTTATTTTTTTCTGCATACGATACGATTTCATTGCTTCGTTTCATTTAGCTCATTATACGTTAAATTTTTATACATTACATATAAAAATAAATATTAAATTAACTGCCAAAGTGCCTTTCCTTGAGGCTGTCGTCAATTCTCTTATTATTTTATTACCACAAATAACGTCGAATCTTTAAATTTTACTAACTGCAACAACTTAAAATCTATTATTATAATAATTAATTGGTCCATTAAAATATTTAAACCATTTTCTTGAACTTCTTGTGAACTACAATCACCACTTTCACTCTCAACAAATAAATTACCTACAAAATACTTGTCTTAGAAAAAAAACGAACTAAGGAAGGTATTCCAGACTTGCAATCTTTGGTAGAAGGGATCATGTGTAGACATAAATTGCAAGAAAAGATCGAGTACAAGATTGAACAGTCGATTTATCTTGCTGTTAGCGCAGCGGGTGGAAATCGAATATCCATTCCACGTGTGTTATTAATCTGAGGATTTATTATGAGAATAAGTGTCTTGGAAAATTCAATGAACAAACTTCCTTTGAAATTCCTACATTGGGTTTTTCAGTTGGTGGAACAGGATATATATTATTTTCAACCGATATCTATTTTTGGCAACTAATGATATTGTGAGTATTATTATAAAATAAAAATTAGTAAAATAGCCAAACTTTGTGAAAAATGGACATGGAATCTACTAGAGTCATTAAATCAATTATATTATTAACTTTTTACCAAATTGGTGACCTCACTGAAGTTCAAATTTCGTCTTCACTCTACTTAGATGAGTCAAAGGAAGGCGACAATTTATGACTCTATAGTTCCTAGTATCCACGAACGGTAGTGAATTATTTTATTGCGTTTTCACCGACTGGGTGAGGTTACTATAACTCAATTTCCTTTTCGCGCTCTACTGGTGGACTTTTTTCCTGTCGTTTTTTATTCTTTATTTTTAAGGGACTTTTACCCTATTAGGGTATGCCAGTCCCATAAGGCCTTAATTTTAAAATTTTATTATAAAAAATTTAAATTATAATAAAAATTAAAATTATAAAAAATTTTAGAAACCCTAATGCCTATTTACCAACACGATTTAAGTCTTTGGGCCAGTTTCACCATTTCCTGCATTAGTTTCAGACTGATCTCTTATGTAAAACTATTCAAAAGATGAAGCTGACATTTATATATATGATTATTTGAAACAATTGTTTCTAAACGAGATTTGTGAACTCAAAATAAATTTTTGTTTTATAATTTTTATAATCACTTTCCGTTTTTATGTTGTATATGTGTATTTTATGTTATGTAACATAATTTTAACATGCATGTTGCGTCACAAGATGACACTGAATATCATTTATAAGATTTTTTATCTCATGTAAGTGAACTGAAATTGATCTTATGAGAAACGATGAATCTATAAACCTAAATCTGTAGATAACTGGCAGATGAGTTCAAAATAGTCTGTCAGGGACTTTATCAATTACTGGTAAAACTGGCTCTTGGTGTTTGAGCTACCAAACACTTAATAAAACCATTCTAACGTAATATAATCCACCTCTAAATCTGTTTTGAAAACCTACCAGAAATTTTAATATATTTTTAAGCTCATTAAGCTTATAATGAAACCTAAAATGAAATAATGAACAGACGTGATCTCAACAGTTTGAGTCATAAAACAACCTGTAAGTATTTTAATTAAAATGCATGAAATGTTAATTTAGTTTAATCTTATGCAAATGTATATAATTCAAACATCATATAATGAGTGCAAATGTTTGTTGATTCTGAAATAATATTGTTAAAATAATAGTTGATTCTTAAATTAAATTATAAAATATGATATTAACATATCTAAGTTTTATTTAAGTATAAGAAAAATTTACAGCTGAATAATGATTTTGAAAATATAATTTTGAAATTTTTACGTAAGTATAGATAGAGGCGCTCATAGCCCAGTTGCACTCGGTGATTAGAAACAATCACCGAGGGTAAGCAACGACGTCGTGGTAAGTACCTGGATGGGTGACCGCTAGTGGTATGTTACTATGAACGTCACCGTGATTCAGAAGTCACGTTAACCAGTCGGTACCGGTTGTTATCATAGGATAACAGTCGTGAAGCTTAGTTGGACGCCTTTTGGTGGCTTGACAACATCCGACGGTAAGATTACGTAGACACAACATTGTATTGCCAGTTCCCAACTCGCACTTGGCCAGTATGGGAACATATGGCCTTAACCCTCTCCTGAGAGGAGACCCGAGCCCAGCAGTGGGACATTATGAGTTTTTGATGTTGATGTTGATGATAGATTTAGCAAATCCGATTTCTGGGAAAAAATATTTGGTTCATAGTAATAAAATATATATAATAAGATCATTGTGAAATTTTGGTAAAACAATATGTTGTGATGTGTAAAACAAGAAGAATAATACCAAATATTGTTTGCTTTATTTAAAAAGTTTTTTTAACTCTTGTTGAACTACACTGTTTATTAAACTATTAAATGATTTGCAAGTTAAAAACAGCTAAAAATAGTCATAATTGTAGTAGAGCGATTACAAACTTAACACTGACTAATAAAATTTAATACCATTCTGAGATTATAATATTCAAGGCTGTAGCAAAATAAAATGTCGGCCTAACAAATTATTTTTTTTTACTGAGTTTAACAATGCTGTAACTCATTTGTTTTCTGCTGAAGTTAGTAAAAATGTGAAATAAAATACCCAACAACTGTTCGCGAATTATTCTTTATTTTTTTAGTAAAAGAAGGGTGAAAATTTTATGAGCGCACATTTTGTAACTATTTACAATCAGGACACTAATTCAGTCTCTCATTACGGAAAAAAGATAGAAAGAACTAATTTTTCTAATTAATATTGTGTCCAGTATAGGTAAGTAGAAATACATAATTCATTGTTTCTATTACGCACCCTCTTATGTAACATTTTGGCTCAGGTTCTTCATACCTGTTCAGTTGGAGTTATTCTTAAGTTATGTAGGTCGGACTGATGCGAGCAGAAACAATAATATATTCAGGTCAGCCGTTCTTGTTCCGATGTGGTGTTCGTTAATTCGTAATACCAAATATGATTTTATCAATAAATTCAAATAACTCTGGAATAGCTATGTTTATTCTATTAGTAAGTTTTAAAATTACACTGAATTATAGAATTAAATTAAAATATTAGGAAATAATAATTAAAAAAAAAACCAAAAACAGTATATACCAGTACATACAAGTGTCAAAAAAGTCTGGTAGCGTTCTCAAACGACTGGCAACATTGCCACAAATAAGCTTAAGAATGTAAAAAAAAAATACAACTAGATTTTTTGATGTCTCCTTAATTTTATGAAAATAAATAACATAAGAAACTGGTCCTAACCTAATTCAGATCACAACCATTTTTTAAACTTATATTTTTTTTTAGAAAAACAATACGTTTCCATAAATCTGCTCCTAATAATGAATGCTTCTCTAAACAGATGTGACCAAATTAACGCCTTAAATCCGTTGAACAAGCTAAAATTAAACAAAAACCTCCTACGCAAGCGTTTAATTAAGTAATCATACGCCAAAAATGCCTTACATAATTTTAGAAAAGAGCTAATATCCTTACACTGCTTGGCAGATATTTACTTAGCATAGCTAAGAATCACCGCAAGCAAACTGTCATTCAAATGAAAACAAAAACGCATGGAGTTCGGTCCTTCCATTTGAGAGCTACGATGCCACAGACAGACACACACACAGATACAAACACACATGCAGGCAATCAGACAGACATCGACGTCAAACTTATAACACCCCTCTTTTTGTGTCGTGGTTTAAAAATATTAAGTGAGATCATTAGTGTCATTTAAAGTGTTATCAATAGATCAAAAGTTGTTATCTCAAGCCATTATAGCTCCTGAAGGGTTACACAGTTGATGACTTACTTTTAGTATAGTTTGATAGTAAGATAAGGTGCAAAGTTTTATTCATACTTTAAATTTATTCTTCGAATAATAATGTCTGTGGCAATAAAATAATTAGATATATTTGCGAACTTATTCCAATTATAATCTATATAAATAAAAACGAATCGCCTAAATGTATGTAGGCGCTTAGTTTTTGATCGACTGCTCCAAATTGGATAATTCTTTCTTATGTGTTTGGTATTATCAGGAGAAGGTTTGTGTATATAAAAATAGACGGATAAGTTTTTCTTTTTAATCATTAGTTTTTTTAATTATTATTGAGTTTAATTATTACAATAAGTTTTTCAAAAATTTAAAACATATCTACGAAATAAAAATATTATTGAGTATGAAGCACCACTACCTACCACTCTTAGACTCTACTTACACTTTCCATCGGGAAGAGTCTTACCAAAATGACTCTAGTCATTTTGGCAGGGCCATACATAAAAATACAGTTTTCATATATAATTTCATATACTTTGGCAGAAGTAAGAAACATTTTTGACCTTAAAGTCACCTTTGCTTGCATGCATGCATAGCAAATTCGTATTATAGCCAGTGAATCCAACACCGTATCCAAATTCGTATTCTCTTAGTTAGTAGTGAGATCTGGATCATAGTGGGAGAGAAACACGTGCGCTCCAGTAGTAGTGAGTTTCAGTTTTCAACTAATCGACACAGGAAGGTATCCGTTTAGTTTGAGAGTGTATGTCAGCTATTCTAAAACGATGACTTCCAAGGCCAGGAAGACCACCATAGAGAGGACTGCCATAGATTTTTTTTTCTTTTGTGATCGTAATAAGATTTTTTTTGATAATATGTGTATGTATGGAGAAAAGGTTCTTCTTCTTTTGATGAGATGGCAACCAGCCGGATCAGCTATTTCTGCCAATGTCAAGTATTTAAAATCTTCAATTCTAAGTCTTCGAGTCTTCAAGTCTTCGTCTTGATGGAATCAATGATAAAAAATATAAAAATGTGGATGACATGAAATGGGGGCTGTCTTTCGCCGAGAAAAGTTTCAGCACAATGAAGACTATCAACCTATTGTCGAACCATGTGACAGATTTCATCTGTCAGATGGTTCGACAAACCTGACAAAGCGAATGTAATATAATACTATAGAAAAATCTTAAAATAATAAAAATTAAAAATAATGGTGATTAAGATGGGTTGTCCATATTTGTATGTATTGTTTGTATGAATGTATTTGTGTGTTTGTTGTGTTAAGTTTATATATTATTGGTTACTTAGATTATTTCTAACTTAGATACACCTTAGACTACCCAAAATCAAATTATAAAATAGCAATGCACAAAGGTTATCTGGAAGAGATCGCCATAAGCGAAACGACCGTGGTAAAACAATTTTTACCAAATGTATTTTTCATGTAGTTATGCCTATTTTCTTTTCATATTTAGTGGTGTTCAATAAAGTTGTATTAATAAAATAAATAAATATTTTTAACTGGACGTATAGAATAGCGGTTAAAGTGTGGATTCAAAACCCACATGGAACAGTTTTTTGTGTGAGTTATAAATTATTTTTAAGTCTGGGTGTTCTTTGTTCGTTTCATGTATGTTTGGAAATTCTCCCACGACACATGACATATTCTTAGTTCAGGAGTTGTCTTTAAAGCAAAAAGTCTTTTTTAAGAACAGATCAAAGGTTTTATTTTTTCTTAAAATCTATTTTATGTCAATATAAACATATCATTTTTACCCATAAAAATTCTTAAGTAAACTTAACTTGAAAAGTTGAGAAAGATGACCTTACAAGTTTAAATTGCAAATTTACAAATACCACTAAAGTTCTTAATACCACAGGATTATATTAATTAAATTGTTTAAGTCTATTGAAAACTTTAAATTAAGAAATTGAGGCTTTGTCTTAATTTGGATTTGATTAAATTCCGTATCGATTAGTTATTACATTACATTTGAAGTAATGATTCATTATGCTATATATGCTAATGTGCTTAAAGTATTTCGTCCAGTATCAGCTGTTCTATCCTTGCCAAATATATTTGATCATCTAATGTAATACCTTTAAATGGGCAATTCTTTTATACATGAAACTTAGTATGCAAGGAGATTCAGAGGCAGCCCTTGGGGCTCTTTACCAGTAGCACAAGGAGGCGCGGGTTTGGTAGGAGCCCTGAGACTCAAAAAATCGATGATCAGAAATCCCAACTCCACCAGGTCCTTGTGGAGGAATATAACAACTTGGGTAACCGAGTGCTGGTCACGCCGTTATTGCGGCGGTAAGATCCGTTATGGAGGATTAGCTCACGAGAGGCTTCACGGGAGCCTCTCATACCGGCTGACCCAGGTGTAATGACTGGAAAAGGATGCTTCGGAGATCACCTTTGTCTGATTCTCAAGGACGTCTGACTACCACCACTGTGATGGCCAGACCATAGACATGGCGCTCCATGAATATCCAGCGTTATTCAGGCCAAGGAGACGGCAGAGCGGGACCGGGAGAGGCTTGGAAGTCTCCCGGTCCACCAGGCCCAGGAACGGGCTAGGTACCGTAGACGGCTCGGGCGCCTAAGATCGCAAAATAATCTCCATCCTCCATAAGCGCCAACCTAGGGGTGACCGAGGAGCCCGTCTGTTGACCTAGCAGTAGAGTCAGACAGAGTCTGACATGCCACCAGGAGATGGTATCCAAGGGGATTCCCGTAAGAAAAAACAGGTGTTTCAGAGGTGATAAATTGATCCAGCTAAGAATTTTTTTAGAGAACTAATCAAGAAAATATACATCGGTCATCCAGATAGGTACCTTCTTATTTAAAATAGTGACAAGAAATCTGTTGTGTTGTGTAACCAAAAACAACCTAAAATAGTTAAAGCAGCTCTGAATCACGCTAACAAAATTAGTACTTTGAACAAAATCTTAATTCATAACAGCTGACTCATACTAATTACATTAGCGAACATTCAACGTAAATATTGTATAATTAAACCGAATTTGGAACCCAAAACTTGTGCCGCTATGAATAGAAGCAAAGAGGAGGTATTGACAAAGGATAAGAAGCAAAAATATCTATGGTGGACTTTAATATATAAACATTTATTTTGGATGATCTACATATTTTCTATCAGAGTCAGTAACTTTGTGTCTGGAGTGGATTATATTTGAATCTTTAATGCAAAGAGCCTTAGTATTATCAATGACTGGTTCACCTCACGTACCACAATATTTTACTACATTTTTTTGAAATAAAGATAAAAAAATATGTGTCCCAGGTATCATCTACCTGCATTTCATTTTTTTATTTGTTTTTCTTTTGAGAGTAAAAAATAACTTCTTTCACACACACAAAATTCACACTTACATTATGTAATTTCAACCCCAAAAAAGTATCTAAGCGGCTTAAGTTTCAATTTAACTCTCTTTTGTTTTCTTATTTCCTTTCCCTTTTTGAATAGAAAAAAAAATAATTCGTTTATATCTTTAAATTTTTTTTTCCTATTTCAAAAGAGTAAAAGATATAAACAAGTGGAATTGAAAAGCAAACCTTTACTTACTTATATTGAGTTTAATCCGGCATTAATTAAAACCGACCTTTGCAGAATTTAAATACCAGAATCTGATTTTAATTTATTCTGTATAATTGTTATATTTCATTGTTATCATAATTAAGAGGCGTAAGTTCGATTCATGAAGGTATTATTTAAACAAAATCTTTTAATTTTTTTTGTTTATATTTCAGTTAATAAACGAGTAGAAAACTGACTGGTTCTAAGGGGTTTTTGTTAATAATTCACAACAGTAAGTGTGTAATTGCTTTTGGTTGGAATGTTTTTGATAGACTTATCAGAACTTTTTTCAACCAAAGCTTATTATTAGATTATAGTTATCAACCTTTCATCAGATAGACATTATCAACTATTCACTGACTGGACATAAGTCTCTCGTTACAAAGGAGGTTTTGATCTACTTTGCTTTGTAATTTATAGTGGTGCTTTACACTGGTTTAGTTTGCTCCTTAAGTCGACTTTTACAACACCCATGGAACAAATAGTGCTAGTAACATTCTGTATTCTTATAATTAGTAACCGTATACGTAAAACCATACATATGTGTTACTGTATATCGTATGTTTCCATTTTGAATGACTGCCGATATATATTTCACCAATGTATTTTGTAACTAATCGATAACACTAATTTTCGTTACCGATTAAATAAGTACCCTGCGATTTTAAAATACATTATTTGGTTTTGTGTATGCAAATTTTCATTGCGTTTGGTTAAATAACCAATGTTTACATAGTAACAATGAACAAATACAACAAATGAACTACATTTTGCATGTATGATATTGGCAAGGATTAAACACATTTACTCGCAATGCAAAAACACGGACGTGTTCATTCGGTGTAATTACTGAACATGTGTTCAGTAATTTCCTTCTCCCCCATTCAAGGTCTAGGTCAAAACAGAAACAGCAAATGGTACAAAAATAATTAAAACACATGTAGAATTAGATAAAGAAAATGAAATGCAAAATCTGGTAAGTTAGAAGGTCAAAATTAAATGTGCATACGTCCTTATTCCAGCTTTTATAAACGAGCAGATGTATCGCCTGATTACCGCCGCCCATGGACACCAAACACCAATCGCGTCACAAGTGCGTTTCCGGCCTTTGCCTGATGGGGAGGGGGATTGGGGGAGGGGCTGGGCTATGGGCCTCCGGTATCTTCACTCACTAGGCGAAATACAACGCCGGCGCTCTTTCAAATCAGCTTTCTGTGAGGCGATGGTATCATTCATGCCAAAGCGTGGCTCTCCCACGGTGAATATACGTGGCACGTATAAAGCTCAGCCTTAGATATAGAAAACAAGGGCTTCGATTGAGTGTTAGATAGTACTAACACGATATAATCAAGTAGCACGGAATTGGAAAAGCCTGTGTCCAAAAGTGTTCTTTAATAGGCTGATAATGATGATGAATGGTTTAATGATAAGTAGCTTAGCCTAGGATTTTATTGGTATAATTTTCAAAAATGATTTATCTTCCCTGGAATCCCCTGCGTACTAACTTTCCTGGAAATCCTTGGAGACGTTTCCGAGATTCAGAATATATATTTACAATATGTACATAACGTCTCACATCATTTCATTTACTAGAATTTCTCGTTTAAAGATATTCAACAATAGCATTACACATCCCCACAAGGTAGTCTGATCCCAAATCAAACAGAGCTTTAAGTCTATTCAGTAGAACTCGATGGTTACTAGACTGCTGATAATTATACAAAATATACATATTTTAGTATGTTACAATCAGACAAAAATAGCTAACCATGTTCATCACACAAAATTCGTAATGGTTGGGTATAGAACCCACGACCTACGAGGGTTTAAATAAACTTGTTTATTATTTAACCGATAATAATCAAATGTTATTGTGATAATAACTTCGACATCATCTTCCTAGTTGTTATTATTCTCAAGATTAATTGAAGTCGGCTTCTGGTTTAAGCGATTTTACCTGAATATCAGTTTTCACAAGGAACAATCAGCATGGGACTTTCGCATCGATAAGGGTGAACTGAATTCGTACTAGTTGTCAGTATATTTTTACACCACGTAAAAAAAAATAAAAAAAAGTTGTCAATATATTTGAGAGCACTGACTTCCAATAACGAGTGTTATAGGTGTTCATGACAACCAGGACCGACCGACTTAACGTGTTCTCTAAGGCTTGTGTGGGAAATACTGTCATCTTCTATTCGCCGCTATTAAGAACTTCTTGAAAGAAAAACCCAACAGAAATCCAACCCTCGACGAACGAAGTAGTAATAATAGTTTTAGATTTTTCATAACATAAGTAATGAAATAACTGTTTCATTTTTTTAAAGTTCCCACCATTCACTTATAGCTTATAAGATTCCGTTCTTAATATAAACTGCAATGTATCATGTTAGTATATATCGATTTTAGGGTAATAGAAACATCTAAAATGCATTGACAAAAGTTAAAACAGTAGTACAATCACAAAACTCTTTTTACGATTTTTTTGAAAGTAATATCGAATAAGTATGATTGTCCCAACTTAAAATACAATAATAGATATACAAAAATGAACCTAATTGCTTTGAAATTTTATTCAGGAAGGGTAATATTACCACAACAATACCATTTTAAAAACAGTTTCATTGTGCTCCGTTGAGAAAAACTTCGAATGAACAATGCGCAATGGTGTTTATGGCTATGTAAAATATTTGAATAATTTTTAAAGTATGTTTATTATGAATGAGTCAATTTTTATCCTACATACATGTTAAGAAATTAATAAATATCTAAAGGAGAAAACTTCACTTTGTAGTCCGAGTCTACTTCACCTGAGAAATTATGTATTCATCCTACTAATATTATAAACGCGAAAGTTTGTAAGTATGGATGGATATTTGTTACCGTTTACGTAAAAACTATTGAATGGATTTTAATGAAACTTAACAATTACATTGCTTATACATCAGGATAACTCAAAGGCTACAATTTATAAAGATACAATGCATAAGATATCTTTGTACCGCGGGTAACACCGAGGATATAACTTGCTGTATATAAAGAAACAAGGCTATGATAAACTGATAAATAATTATGTAATGATTAAAAAAAGACACAGTCTTTACAGAAACGACAATTACAGAACTACTCAGGTCGATCAGCTGGTGATTTTCTGGTATAACTGACACATCGCTGGGCATAGGCGATAGAGACTAAGGGGGAAGCCTTGCCACTTAGTTTGGACATTGCGAGGCCTTCAATAGGGTTTGACACAAAGTGCTTGTTTTCAAAGAGGGCGACAACCACTCTCCGCCCGGAAAGTCACCCATCGATAAACTTCGGTGAGCACTTCCGCCTCCAAATCCAACGAGGGTGTTCCGGCTACTAACTATTCCGGTCTTGGGCAGTCCGCGTTCATCCGCTGCCAGCCACTTTCATGAAAACGTCAGTCCGTCGTGCCGCAGGCTGCCCTGTACTACGTTGTCAATCGCATTCCGCATTCATGCACATTTTGGCTCCACCGACCATCTGTTCGTCTAGAGACATAGCCGGCTCATTTACACTTCAGCATACTGAATTTATTTTTCGTTTACTTTCTCGAGACCTTGTAATCGTAGTTAAAACGTATTTTCTCTATTTAGCAGTTGAAGGAATTGCGAACATCAACGGTGATTAATATTCGTTGCTCATTCCAGTCACGTCCTAAACCGAGTTTCGTAACTGAGTTACGAGAGAAGAATTTTAATTTCCAGCTAACCAGCACGAGTACTTGCCACTGAAAAGTAATTTATTAATGCAGCACTATTTGTGAAGTATAAAAAACTTTTTTCTGACTTATAAGAGTTCTCTATCCAAAGAGAAAAATATAAATATAACTGTCAGAATATATGTTAGAAGGGATAAACGATTGATCCTCATGGGAAAGTGACCACCGCCGCCTATAAACGTCTTCAATTTAGAAGTCACAAGCGCATCTCTTGCAATTATGAAGATAGAATCGGTCGGGAAATACCGCGTAGGATAATTCTTTTATAATGCTCATTACCAGTAAGTCACAGTACACACACAATCAGCCAGTTAGAGTGTTCATGTAAAGTTTGTGAACTGTATTTAGCCACATAATATTTAATAATAACTTCTTTCTGCGGCTCCGCCCACGCATAGGTTGGTTTTCGTGGTGCTTGTAAACCGATAAAGATTTTTTATTTAAATCTTAAGTTGAGTTTAGCGTGATACATAGGTGAAAACCACATGCAATTCAGTTAAGCTATTCTTGCAATTTCGACGGACAAAAATTCTAAAAACTATTATTTTGAGTTCTATTATTTTAATAAAGACACTTCATGAATTTTTCCTTAATATCTTTTACGTACACACATCAAACTCTTACGATTTTATCATATATATGGTTAAGTATCGTTTGCCAAATCCAATCAATTCCATTTTACCTGAATGTCAGGTTGGCAAACTATAACGTATAGTTTCCTATCCTTTTATGGTAACGTCATTGTGTCACATACAATGTCGATCGTAAACGATTGGTTTTACCATTGTTAGTTGCCGTAAATATAGTATATTATTGCTTTACCTTATACGTGTCATGGTTTATATTCTGATTTCATTGATATTACTACAATACAACTGCCTACCGATTTTCTTCTATGTACCTCAGAAAAAAACGAGAAAGCTTAAATTTTGAATTAAAATTGGCTATCTGGTACCTTCAAACGAGCAATTCTTGAAAACAAGGAATTTTGTAATGCCACCTGAAGGGAAAGTACTTTTAATACTGTGGATAGAAAATTTAGCCCAAAGAAAACTTTCCTTTATTCCTGAAAAGAAAGAAAATTGCACTCAAAGATTTCCGAAAATCCGCTTGCTAAACCCTCGAATCGAACCGACTAAAATCTGTAAAAATTGTAATTAAATCTGTAAAAACACACTGTAATTTTTATTGCATCGATCGTTAGGATGAATTATAAGGATTAAATCTCTCTGACAAACTTGATAAATCAAATGAGAGGAAACCTTGAAATCTTAAATTATCTTCAATCAATCAATCAATCATCAGCCTATCGCAGTCNGTGGCTTTTGTTGCTTACTCATGGAGGGGGTCAGCCCATAATCACCACGCTGGGCAGGCGGGTTGGTGATCGCAGGGCGTAACTTGTTGCACCGGTGACGCTGCTGCCCATCACCGGCCTATTGTATTTAGTTACGCCTTTTAGGATGGATATACCGCCATCGGTCGGTCGCCAGAGCCTCGTTTGTTATCTAGCAGGGTGCACCGCGTGCAGGTGAGGTTGGCTGGGGGCGAAAGATTGTGGTCCGCCCCCACACACCCCGTATAATTTTACCCATAAATTATCTTAATGATTAAAAAAAATGGTAAACTAACTAATTAGTTGCTCGAAATGGGCTCCATTTTATTGGACACACAAATGTATTCTTCCAACGAATTCATTTCTAGTAACCTTTAATAACATGTAGTAGTAAATATTGTAAATCACATTCAGAACTTCAACTGTTAACTCGTTTACATTCGCATCAGATATAATGTAAATAAAATTTTTTACATATCACCACAAAGAAAAATCTAAAGGAATGAGATCTGATGATCTTGCAGGCCATCTGATTGTGCCGTTTGTTCCAATCTAGGTGTAAAATAGTTATTAATAACTGCTCGGAGTTTGGAATTTGGGGTCTGAACTCCTATGCATCGTAGAGCACGTATAGCTGTCTTTCCTACGCCTGATCTATCCTCAATCGTGTCAGTTAAACGTCCTGACGGATTATAAGATAGAGAGGGAACACAGGGTGCACCTGTGTTTGCGCACACACTAGTGCACTATATTATCTTCTACGTAGTTACTGCGTTGCAGTATGCGTTGCCGTGGCCGAAATCGGCTAGGAGAACATTGTCATGAAAATTATTGTTTTAGGTAGGATATTTTGATGAATATACCTGAATAGTGTAGTATGGTAGGTTATCTAGTTAAACAGAAGAAAAAAGTGACAAACCGACGAAGATACGCAGAAATCAGAGCACAGTCCAAACCACTGAACTTAGAAACCTGAAATTTAGCATGTAGGTTCTTTATATATATAATATAAGTGACCACCAAGAAAGGAATTTAGGAATGCTACCCCTAAGGGGGTAAAACAGAGGATGAAAATATATATATCTGCGGGTACGAAGCTGCGAGTAAAAGCTAGTAGGAGTTAAGTTCTTAGTAGAAAACTCGCTCTGCTTCTTAGCTATTTTGAAATTAAATGGCTTTCAATATTTTTATGCTTTCATTTAATATATACGAAGATTGATATCAATTGCATTTGAATTATTAACTCGTATAAAATTATCTATCGAAGGTTATCAATATATTATTTTATATTGATTAAGACTCCGTGATTATATTTTCAATATGGATAGCTTACGAACGATAAGTATGATGATAACATTTGCTGACGTAATCAATGAGTTAACAATTAATCATTTTGATTAATACTTAATAAAATTGAAGATAACAGAATCCAAACTGTTATGCAATAAGACTACGGGCATACATCTGTACAATTCAATTTCAATATGACTTTTAATTCATTATTCCGCAACTTCATACAAAAATCACGTGACAAGAGAGGACAACCAAAGGTTCCTCCCCTTCACCAGTATTCAGTTGAACAGCTTACAAGTGACGGCTTAGGGCTGAATGTTATTGTTTTATGCCCTTCTATCTTTCTAAAAAAATCTCTTGGTGGTTTACATGACCCATCAATTGTCGACACGGGCTCGTAGTCTACAACAACTGTATACGGTTTTATTTTAATTATGATTTATAAATATTTATAATTTCAAATTGAAAACGGTTCAAACTGGTTCACTAGACACATATGAACAATACACTAATTATATAGATTTTTTTTTAAAATTGTCTTTCGATCGATCTGTTTCTTTAGGCTAACTTTGAAACACCTAACCTAAATCTGGCAGGATTGTCATTGGTAGATTGTTGATATTGTAACAAGCAACTTAGACAGCTTTTATTTAAAATATAAGTGAAATGAATGAAAGTGAATTCGTGAACAATGTCCGATTTAGAAATATCAAAAACCACAGGGTAATACTGCGGTTAGTTGACATATAGATTCAAAGCTTGGCTTTGATTTGATTATCATGACCCGTAAACGATCAATCTGATTATATACAATAATAACGAAATAATTACATTACTCGGGAACAAGTTGCTGCCATGGGGGATTTTTTTGTTAAAAAGACAACTCTCTTTTTTATAATAAACATCTCATATCGCGGGAGACTTTACAAACATACATATAACGAACACAGGAACACCCAGACTCAGAATTATTGTTGAAAAAATATAAGTTTTTGTGATTATTGTCCCTGGTATCTCCAAAATATAGATTTCATTCCCTTCTTGGTTAACTTGATCCTTGAACCTTCTGAGGTGTTGAACAAGTTGGAAACACATATGCCTCTCTTTAAAAATGAGGTTTTGGCTTATTGTACTACTCTGGCCTGAGCGACCCATTAGACCAGAGTGGTACAGAGTGCTTAAAGAGTTTGTTTCGAGTTTTTCCTTTTCCTATTAGTGATGTTGTGTTGCGTAAGGGGCATACGAGCAGGGGTATCGCCTAATGGTAAGCAGATACCCATGGAAATCTGCAAGTCCGGAGGCTCACTAGTTATTTGCCGGCCTTTGAGGCATGGGATATGCGTCTCAGGTATCTTCACTCACTCAATAATTCACAGCGCAGGCTCGGTTTCACACTGGTTTTCTATGAGGCCGTGGTAGTTAACCCTTACAATAACCAAGGGAAGAATAAGATTGGTTACTCAACTTATACTTAATGTATAAATATAATGTTATTCAAAGTACTGTTATCAGAAAATAAACAAGATATAATAAGGCTCAAAGGCACATGAATATTTTATTGTTTAACATGCCGTTTAACCGAAGCTAATTGCTGTCAAAGTTTATTTAATGAAACGTTTCAAATAGTCTTGTGTGTCAATTTTTATATTAATATTAATTTAATTTTAATATGAGGTATAACTGTCAGCTGTCCATCCAATTCTATTGATTTATATTTGTGTAAAGTAGTTCTTGAAAGAAAATAACAAGAAATTTATACGATCAAGGATATTACATTCAAAAGATAGTAAAGTAACGTTTATTTCAGCACGAATGGGCTGGCTCGACCGGGACGGTACTAGCCTCGCACAGAACATCACCGTAAAATGACAGCGTTAGTGCTGTCGTATTTCGTTGGTGAGACTCGTATACCCCCGACAGGTTGTTATGTCGGACTCGAATCGACTAAAAACCGCACACTGTCTCGGGTACTAGAAGCCGGAGAACTAAGTGCACCCTTGAAAGAAAATCCCTGGAACCCCGACGTACCGCGAGCCACCTACGGTAGACCGGAGGCCCTATGATGCAAACGCATCACTAGACTGCTACGGTGTGGGTAACCATGCTGCATTGGTGTGAACCATCACTCTTGGATTCCACTTATGCTTTCTATCAGGCAGAGTACAGAAAACGGGGCTTCAGGGCAATAAATCGATATAGCCAGGGCTCATTTTTAGAAAATTTGCAAAAACATGTAGTCATCCAGGTTTTTTTTTATAGAATAGGGGCAAACGAGCAGACGTATCACCTGATGGTAAGCGATTACCTCCACCCATGAACACCCGTAACACTAGAAGCGTCACAAGTGCGTTGCCGGCCTTGGGGATGGGGAGGGGGATGAGGGGAAGGGTTAGATTATGGGCCTCGTTGAAACGGTACTATTAATTACTACTTATAAATAAAACAGTCCTATGTTTACAACCAACCATTGCATATTTAACTATGTCATTTCACTGTCACTCGATCGATATTATTCTTATTATCGATACTTCGTTATTAAACCAGTACAGCTACTATAGAATGTATTGTACATTCACCTTGTATACGATCGTTTGATGCGTTAAGGTTCGTTTTATGGCAAGGGGGCACGCAAATGACTTTCCTCCTTTTAGAGAACCGTAAATGGGTATACTAAATCACATATAATTTGTTGTGCTCTATTTATACAGATACATATATACATATATATACAATAATTTCTCGTTAAGAGGTAATAGGTGTATATACCTGTAGAGTATTTGTAGTGAGCTATTTAGATAGCATTATTTTCGGTAGAAATTACAAATATTATAGCTAAATATTTTGTATTATGTTAAGGCAATAAATAGCTCGTATTCCTCGAAAAAAAATTATATCTGCGTTAAATTTAGGTAAATCAGCATCTTTTTCCGAAGTCGTTGTATGTTTGGTACAGCATATGATAAATAAATAATAATTAAAAAGCTTAACAGAGCTGAGCAGAGCTTATATTATTGGTTTTAGACAACTGGCGTAAATACATATTATATACCTACTGTTTTCTATGTAAATACTTATGTATTATACATAGAAAACACCCAAACTCTGAAACAGATACTAGCATATCATACTACAGATGACCACACAAGAAATCACTTCTTACTTTAGATTTCTTATGCTGATCGTTATCTTTCTCTAATTAACTTTCTTCCTTGGTTTCTGCCGAAAATGATTATGTTCTAAAAGAGTGTAAGCATCTGTCAGGCGGTCGACCATAAAAGATATCAGCAAAAAATCCTTGTAAGGCTTTACGTTGCGCCGCTCCCAAAATAAAAATCGAGACACAGGACAAGGAAGTAATTAATGGTGATGAATTCTAATGATTTTCTCCTACAATACGACAATGTGATCTTCAAATATATTCGCATTTTATTAAAACATTTGTTTAAAATTAATATAACTGATTACACATGACAAATATTTATTTCAACCCCAAAACTAAGTTGCTTAGTAAAAATACAAGTTTTTTTAAATTTTTACTCTCGATTTTCGGTACTTGATGGAACTTGTTGCAATACATTCTAGAATTAAACTTACTTGCACTTATTACACTATTTTATTTATTTATTTTTGTTGTTGGGTTTTGGATGTGAATATTTTATTTTATATAGCCATTAGCTTGATGATGACATAAGGCGAAACCGGTCAGGTGTAAAGATAAATAAATAAAATAGTGGAATAAGTGCGTGAAAGTTTAATTCTAAAATGTATTAATACAATTTGTTTATGGTAAGTTAACCTAAGTTACTTAGAGTCATGAATTACAAGTTAGATTTAAATCAACACGTATTAATATACTGCCCATAGGAATTATGCAATTCGAGTATGTATATAATTTGAATCTTGGAAACGGCTCGCAAAGCTCGGTCTTCGAGGTACTATTTAATTTTATGAATAACGCATAAGTTACCCGTTTAAGTAAATATTAAGAGTTCCAAATATTTACACAATTCTCAAGGTGTGAATATACTCATATGGTCTTACTACTCAATAGTCATCACGTAGTCAATATATCATGCCTGAAACAAACATCATGAAAGTAACTGTCCAGTGAAACCACGACCAAAATCTAGTCTCTAATAAATACAAAAAACCCGCAATGAAATTTTTTTATTGTAATTGAACGTTTTCCGTCTTTTCCAAAGTACCTAAATCAAATGAGAAACCTTGAGTTCTGTTTTTGCGAGCTCGTTTATCATATTTAATTGGGGAAAAATGTATTTATCTTCATTATTTATATTCTTGATGAATGCTGTTAATTTAGACGATTATTTCTAATTGATTCTATCAATCTTGTAAATATCAATTTTGTAAGTCACACAATAATCTCACTATTTATATTAATAGGTTGAATTTAATTTTAATAATTGAGATACTATCTCTATGAGCCACGACGTTGTTTGCGCCTAAACAAATATTTAAAACATTTATTTTTCTGCATTCACTCAACACATGTATCGATAAATAAATAAATAAGTATTTCCGACATCTAACAAAAACGCCATCTAGTCCCAAACTAAGCAGAGCTTGTGTTATGGGTACTAGACAACTGATATAATACTTATATACTTTTTTTTCTAAATACATACATATCATACATAGAAAACACCCAAACTCCGAAACAAATATTTGCAGATCATACAAACATTTGATCCGACCCAGGAATCGAACCCGAGACCTCAGGAACAGCAGTCGCATACGCTACCGCTGGACCACCGAGGCAGTGATGTATATTCAATATACCTGTTCAGGTATTTTAGCAGAATCTTCCGTGTGTCAAAGAATGTTTTACAGTCGACGCTTGAATATGAGATTAATTGTTTTCTTTCTCCTACTCTAAGTCTGTACTAGAATTTGAGTACTACGCGAATATATCAACAAACTATACCCATTTGTCTAATTTAATGTCGTCCAAAAATGTGGTAACAACAGGGGTAAAATACAAAAGTTGTTATTTTCAAAAGTGGTAACGAGTTTGATCATTGAGGACGTGCGCCGAATAGAAATCGCCGATTTCTTATTCAAAAATATAAGGAATGTATAGGCACTACAAAATTATATTCCTAAATAAGATTAAATTTGGTTTAAAAAAATATTGAATTGAAATAAAAGTGAATATCGTTCCATTGTGCTGTTCCAAAATTACGATTTTTTTATATTCTATAGGGTACAAACGAGCAGATGTATCGCCTGATGGTAAGCGAAAACTGTCGCCTATGGACACCCGCAACACCAGAGGCGTCACAAGTGCGTTGCCGGCCTTTGGTTGATAGGCAAGGGATATCGGGTTGGGATATGGGCCTCCGGTATCCTCACTCACTCGGTTTTCTGTGAGGCCGTGTTATCACTTCGGTCAAGCCGGTCCATTCGTGCCGAAGCATGACTCTCCCATAGTTAATAAAACCCTAAAAACTCTAATTGCCCTTTTAGCTATGTTGTACGTATTTCGTGTCGATTCTCTATCTGCAATCGCTAACGCCTTTTTCTCTTATATTATTGGCTAATGTTTCACTTTTGTTTTGACAACGTGGCATAGCAGTGACAGACGTCATTCCCATACGTTTGCTAGTTTTCTAAAAACGTTTACATTTGTAAAATGTCAATATATATAGGGTGACTAGTTGTATTAGTCAGTTTCAAAAAGTAGTCAGTTTCAAAAAAGTTTTCTTAACAATCTGTGTATATTCTTCTGTATTTACTAACATTTTTAATTTTAGGTTTCTGGGTATAATGAACTATTAATTGGCATATGATTTTGATGAAATAAAAACATCATACACTGAAAATAACATTGTGATCTACAAATTGTTGTTATGAGTCTGGGTGTTCCGTGTGACGCAACGTATATATCAAATGCGGTTGTAGTCTTTAAAAGTTAAATCTTTCAAACGACCAACTAATTAAAACTTAGCAGAGATTTGCTACCGTAACAAAACTGCTGGTAAACATAGTCATTTCTAAATACATTAATGTAACAGAAAGTTCCACTGTACGTTTGGCCTAATGGTTTTAGGAGTTACTACGCCACTTTTTACTGCGTTGAGAATTATGGCTTCAAACCTAACATGGAACAACACTTTGTCGTCGACAAACTGTTGTTCTAAGTCTGGAATCCTTCGAGTCCATTTTGTTTGTACGTATGAAAAGTACTCCCCGGTATACGAAATATTACTAATGAAGAAGTCGTCTTATAAAAAAATATGAAAAACAAATATCGCACACAGCATACCTTTGGTTACGAAACTGTAGATAAATATAATTATATATCCCTAAATGTATACATATGCCTAACAAATAAATTATATACATACACAGAAAAAGCCCTCGTACTGAACTTTACTTATAAAATATTTTTAATGCATCTTTTTGGAGCGTAAACCAGAAAGTCACTTCATCGTATAAAAAGTTGTACTAACCCGAATATAATACACGACACATATAAAAAGTTAATACAATAATATATGATATTCGTTGAAACGAACAAAAGTAAAACCCGTTCTTTATGACCGGCTCTGTATGTAATCCAATGACGTTAGGAAACTTTACGTTATATTAATGTGACATTCGTATACAACATAATATTGCTTTATTATGAGATTTTTACCGTCTTCAACAGTGTGTTGTTATACAATATAATTCATCATTGTCAACGGCTTTTAATAGTCTATGTTAGAAACCGTTTTACCGTGGGAGAGCCTCGCTTCGGCATGAATGGGCCGGCTCGACCGGAGTGATACCACGGCCTCACAGAAAACCAGTATGAAACAGCGCTTGCGCTGTGTTTTACCGATTGAGTGAGGATACCGGATGCCCATACCCCAACCCTTCCCCTATCCCCCAAAGGCGCAACGCAATTGTGATGCCATCAGGCGATAGTCTGCTCGTTTGCCCACAATTCCATAAAAAAAGGCATTATGAGTATCCTACGATAGGATTTTGGCCTACTGCATCATGCCGCTGGTCAGACGATTTGGAATTAGGTTTCTTTCAAATTATCTTTTTCTTTGTAGTATACTTTTCCAAATGTCCTTGGAGGTATTTTAATTTTATGTGTGACCCTTTCAAAATAACTCGACACTGCCTGATGGAAAACATAACCAAAATCCAAGAGTGGTCACCATACTCATTGCTAATGCTGACTATGCAATAATGCAGCATGCACACCATGGCGGCCTAGTGATGCTTCTGCATTAGAGGGCCTCCGGTCTTGCACTCACCAACCAATTACAACAGCACTAATACTGTTATATTACGGTGATGTTCTGTGCAAAGGTGGTACCGTCCCGGACACACCGGCCCGTTCGAGCTGAAATCAGCCTGATTCTACTATCTTAGGAATTCAGATAATCAGAATATTGTCTTATTATGTTTTATATATATATATATATATATAT
>PKRV01001404.1:234200-256172 GCA_003709505.1 Hyphantria cunea
AGCTGCCAAAATGACTCTGCCCTGCCAATCCAAGAGTGGTGGTCACCATCCTCAATGCGAAAAAGAACAATGCAGCATGGTGACCCACACTATGGCGGCCTGGGGGGAAAGGGAATGGTGAGGGGGATAGGGGGCGTTGGATTGGGGTATGGGCCTCCGGTATCCTCACTCACTCGATGAAACACAGCGTAAGCGCTGTTTCACACCGGTTTTCTGTGAGGCCGTGGTATCACTCCGGTCGAGCCAGCCCATTCATGCCGAAGCGTGGCTCTCCCACGGTATAAACTAAACGGTACACGGTATAAAATAGTTTTTTCCGCCATCGAATTATGACTGTTGTTAAACAATACTATTCATCATCATCAAAAACATTTAATAGTCTACTGGTAAACATACGCCTTTCCTTAGAAAATAAATTATGATGTACTGTTATACTTCAGTTTGGTTCTATAAGAATTAAAAAAACTAGGCGTATTAAGTTTTCAACGTTACTTTTTCTAAATCAAGTTCTAATTTCAATATTCATTTCAACCAATTTGATACCAAAACATTTACAATAAGTGTGAAATAAATATTTCATTCACTAGTTCCCAATACAGATGACACCAATTACAAGACTGAGCTGAATCTCGGAATTTTAATCGTAATTAATATCTCCCAAAAACGTAGTCCTAACAGGTGACTACACGTATGGCCTAATAGTATCCGTCCTCACCATACCGCTTTCTTCTTCGCCAAGTGTTGTGGGTTCAAATCCCACATGGGACAACACTTTGTGTGATCCATAAATTGTTGTTTTGAGTTTGGGTGTTATTTGTGTCCATTTCATGTATGTTTGTAATGTCCCCCGCAAAACAGGATGTATATTACTAACGCGGGAGTTGCCTTTTAAAAATAAAAAAATATAATAAACTATTGAAACCAGCAAATGTGGTGATGCCAATTATTAAATCTAAAGCTTGGTGGTTTATTGCGCCCGTGACGTTTGTGAGGTCACGCAATGCCTAAAATTTTGTAGAATATCTGAGTATAGCTGAGGTTTTGTAGTATAGCTGAGGTTTTTTTCGATAAAACCCGTTGTTGAATTAATTTATTTAATGGCCCATGACTGTGTTACTTAATATAACTTAATATTAGAGATGTTTTTTTGGGACTATTTATTGGTAAGAGGGTTTTAAATCAAGTAAATGGTGTCTTATTAAAAGCTTTTGCCTTGTTGCCGAAGCATTAAATTTACGCTGATAAAGCATATTTAAGTTATATGTCGCAGAGAGTTTTGTATATCACTAGCTGCATCTCGCGGTGTTACCCGCAGTACATCAACCGCAGGCAACACCACGGGGCAAAGTTACTCGATCCAACTAAGAAACCTTTATAGGCTCATGCACTAAAGTGTACTGTAGATCATGACATGACTTTATAGAATCGTAAACTTACGATTCTATAAAGGACAGAAGTACAGAAGGGACATACAGACAATCATTCATTTTTATACAACATATATAAATTTAAAAAAAAATTGAATATGATATAAAGGTATTGATTGCACAAACGGCGCAGTGGTTTCAGTGGTCGCCTCGAGGCGTCCTACTGTGCTGAAGTATTGCATACCCATACTCACATGGGATAACACCTAGTGTGATCCACATATTGTTTTTATACTGAGCCTGGGTGTTTTTTGTATCCATTTCATATATATTTTTAAATTCCCCTGCGACAAAGGATTTATCACTAGCATGGAAACTGTACAAAAAAAATAATGTATGAACATAAGAAGCGGATAAACGAAAAAAATAAAACTATAAAGAATCTATAAAGAAAAGAATTGATAGAATAAGAAACTATAAAGAAAAGAATTGATAAAGGAACTAAATGAAATAAAATTGCAATTACACTCAACACTGTCTATGAAGTCGGTAATCATTAGCCGATAGGGATTAATCAAAGATACTTTTCCGCTTTAAGAGAGAAATCTTGTGGGAGCTGACGATAATCTACTTTGAAGAATTTAATTAAAGTATATAAAATAACGTAATTTAATGTCTTATGTTTAAAACTTTTTTCTAGGAAAAGACCTACGTCTAGTAGTTGACTCTACGAGGCTGTTGATCTAATTTAGTTATGTACTCACAAGAAGATTCTTTACGCCTCCCTAGTCACATACAAGCCGTAGAAAGAGTAATAAAAACAGTGATTGAGGCTTCTGCTACTTTGAGAACTAAAACAGAGAGGTAAGAATTCATCAAAACCCAAATAGTTACGACAAAATCAATGCCAAAATTTGACAGTAAAAAATATTGTCTTTAGCCTGTGTCAATTTTTTATTTTGTATCTTTCAAATAATTATTTACAGTATTAGTTTCTGCTTATTAAACAAAATGACTATTGATATACGACTTTTATGCACAAAGAACTTTTTTCTTTTTTTTTATGTATAAGCTGCCAAAATGACTCTGCCCTGCCTGATGGAAAGCATGAGCAGAATCCAAGAGTGGTGGTCACCATCCTCAATGCGAAAAAGAACAATTCATCATGGTGACCCACACTATGGCGGCCTGGTGAGATGCTTTTTCACGCCCCGCTTAAAGGACCCGGGATCATAGTGGGAACGAAACACGTGCGCTGGTAGTGAGTTCCAGGTTTTGATGTCTCGGCATAGGAAGGAAGCACCGAAGCGATGAGTACGAGAACGTATGTCTTCCATTTTAAAGCGGTGACTTCTAAGGCCGGCATGTGTTGTTCTGTAGACGAAGGGAGAGGTGGGGATCAATCGGAAGAGCTCTTCAGAACACTCACCATGGTAAAGGCGATAGAGGACTGCCAAGGAGGCGATATCTCTACGCAACTGTAGAGGCTCAAGGGTCTCGGATTAATTGATTGCACAAATGGCGCAGTGGTTTCAGCGGTCGCCTCTAGGCTTCCTACGGTGCCGAAGTGTTGCATACCCATACTCACATGGTATAACACTTTGTGTGATCCACATATTGTTTTTATACTGAGTCTGTTTTTATTCAGATTAGTCTCGGTGTCTCTCGAACTTTGATCAGTGTAGCTTATTCTGACAAACTGTTTAAACCTTTATATCTAACTACATTTTTTGAAAATTTTCACTTGTATCCAAATCATCATCATCATCATCAGCCTATAGCAGTCCACTGCTGGACATAGGCCTCTCCGATTTCACGCCACTTAGTTCGATCCATGGCTTCTCGCATCCAGCTCCTGCCTGTCTTGCGCAAATCATCGCTCCTTCTGGCCTGTGGACGTCCTACACTACGTTTGCCGAGAAGCGGTCTCCACTCAAGAACTCGTTTACCCCAACGGTTATCGGTTCTTCGGAAAATGTGGCCAGCCCACTGACACTTCAGCTTGCTAATTCTGTGGGCTACGTCGATATTCCCCTGTGACCTTATACCTAGCATGCAAAGAGAACAAAAAAATGTATGAACATGAGAGACTGATAAACGGAAAAAGTAAAACTATAAAGAATCTCTATTGATAAAGGAACTAAATGAAATAAAATTGCAATTACACTCGACGCTCTCTATGAAGTCTAGGACCGTTCTCGACATTGTCTTCTATCCAAATGCAGAAGATTAATTCCAATTACTTCTTAATTTTGCAGTGTGATTAGACTTATAATTTTTCAAAGTATTAATCCCAAGTTCAAAAAAAAAATTTCTCCATTCTTAAGCGACCCACCCTAAAGTATAGTGAAGAGGTTCCTGTCTTTGGAACCCTTACAACCGGTGGTACTCGAAGCTAGTGGTACACAATATTTTTCTATTCCTACCGCATGGAAATTGAAATTTTATAAGTTAGTTTAGCTCCGAAGAATATGTAATTTTATGAAACTCTTGACCCAATTCTACACTCAAGATTTACTTCAAGTAAGAGCATACCTCAAAGGTTAACGTTACAGAGGGGAATCTTTACATGAACATTAAATTGTAAAAGTCTGTTGTTGAGTCCATCTTGACCTCATTCTGTCGTTCGAATACTCTCTGAACTAAATTAATAATCACAAAAAAATATTTAAAAAAATAAATATCTAAAATTCTAAATAGTAGTTATTGAAATACATACATGTATAAATAGCATATTGGAACCCGCTTTACTTAAATATAAATATTCATGTATGTTTATGAAAAGAAAAAGAAATAAATGAGGCAATAACAAAATTTATACCAGTTTTGTTTTTATTTCATCATTCGAAAACCATAAATTGTTTGTTTCTTTACGGGGGTGAAAGTTATTATATATACTGTAGGAGAGACCTGTACCAGTACAAACGAGTTGTACAGAAAATCAATGTTATCCTCTCAGTGGAAATATATTTAGGATATTAAACACATAACGCCATCTAGTCCTAAACTAAGCAGAGCTTGTGTTATGGGTACTAGACAACTGATATAAATACATTTATCCTTTTTTGGTTATCTATAGTTATTATGCATAGAAAACATCCAAATTCCGAAACAAATATTTGTAGATCATACAAAGATTTGGTCCGACCCGGGAGTCAAACCCCAAGCACAACAGTCTCATACGCTGCCACTGCACTAACGAGGCAGAAAAATGGGAAAGTAGGGAGGAATGATACTGGTTTTCTTTGAAGGTGTGAAAGAATAGGAGAAACTAATATTTGAGGGGGAAAGAGGGGCTTCAACGGTAATAATGCACATGAATGGCAGGTAGATGGTGGTAGTTTACACTTTTCCTTTCCATTTGGGTGATTTTCCAACTTTTTAAAGCGTTTATAATACCATACGTTAGCCCTATTACTTTCTTCTTCCTAGCCTTTATTAATCCCAAGAATATCTTAACCCTACCACAAAATCAGTAGCAAAGTATCCAGTTCATTATTTCAGTTAAACAGAATTAAACAAACATTCTACACGTGTAAGTTTAACAAGTGTAGTACAGGTTGTGTTTGAATAACAGACAACGGAAAAAAATATAGCTCCAAAACAAAAGGCTAAAAACATAAAACAAAGCAGAAACTACGGCAGCTGACATCGTATTACATGTGTACAAAACTGACACTCTTTGCCCGACGCTTGTATCTACAAAACAATTTTCAACTTTCTGTATACTCATGTAAATTTGTCAGTCTTTCTACTGGGAAACTTGACGCTGACATCTAGATTAGTATATTCATAAAGCCTGAAAACTACGTCATAAGCCAGCGTTGTCCACGGTGGCCTTTCATTTGCTTTATAATGAGATTAGCTTCTCCAACGGCACAAATCTAGTTTGTGAACAAAGGATAGCTCACTTTAGTTGTTATCCTTTTTGATTTCCGTCTGGGGAGTGCTAGAAATGTTGGGAGTAAAATTAAATCAAACTTTGGTATTGCCTTGTTTTGTTGTTAGCCCGAATGTTGTTATTGGGAAAGACACTTATATTATTAAAGATACATTTTTATCGAGTTGCATCTACGGTGAGTATATAGCTTTAATCATTGTGGCGTCAACCGTTCTCAACAATCCACTGCTGGACTCATGCTTATATTTCAACCTACTATTTTCATCTCTAACTTTTTTTACCCAACTAGCGAAAAAAAAAGTTAATAGGGTAAAGGGTAATAATTTCAGCAGTCTATATATGTTCCACCATAGCGCCTAAACTATTGAACCGATTTTATTAAATGAGTTGTCATACATTTGTTTCAACGGTTCGAGTAATATACGCTATATAAATTTTATCATAAGTTTTTAGGTAGTCGGGTTTTGATTTCAAAGGATCTATTTCATTTTTAACTAGTCTATACCAGGGGCGCCGCGATAGGTCGGTTATCGCGGCGGATACATCAGTAATATTACTGTAAAGTTTTATACAAATCCGTTGTGTGGTTTTTACGTGAAAAAATAACAAACATCCATCCATACAAACTTTCGCGTTTATAATATTAGCAGGATAAATAGATTTGTTCATGTTTGTTTGCATTTACTCATCACCGATAATAATTAAACATACATACATGGAATACTCGAAAAATGCCTGCTTATTGTGTAAAAAGTACAGTATGTACTGTACTTTTTTTAATGTTTGTAAATGTATCCTAATATCTTGTTCCAAATGTATAAGAAGATTAGTTCTAAACCGTACATGATTAATTAGTGGTACGTTGTAGACCGAAGCTATTTATAAGGTCCTTCAACTTCCATTTAGCCCTTAAACGGCTGTTACGATCATTATGCATTATTAAATATGACAACTGAATTAATGTATTCCACAAACGATTTATTTTAAAAAGGTTATCCACCTTTGCAATATATTATTAAGAACAGAGTAAGTAAAAGAGATTCTAAAATACGAATTAAAAAATACTTCATTAAATGGGAAGGAAAAATCGTCGTGAATTTTCTCTGCTTTTGAACTACGGAGTCTGATTTCGTTTGAAATCTGTTTGCAATTGCTTTAACCTCTTTCATATTTTTTCGTAGTTCGTTAAAGCAGAATTATCAAAAAAAGTAAACTTGTCTGCGTCAAATCAAATATAAAACATAAAAGTAATATATATGTTCGTAATTACCGTTAAAAATTCTTTATTTTGATGCCACACTCGATGTGCTATGAAAACAGTTTTTTTTTGAGATTACGCTTTGTCTCCAAATATTCTTAATTTTGTTTCTTTTAGATTTTGATGTACCCAGTGTCACTATCACGACTAAGACGAATCTATTGCCACCTCTCACATAAAAATACGACTACGTATACTAAGGCTCTAGAGCGTGGCCAAGAAATATACATAGGTACATACATACATAGAGTCGAAAAACATAACCCTCCTTCTTTCGCAGTCGGGAATAAAGATAAATTGAAATTATATGTGATGTATTTGACTTAACAGGTTTAGATGCGGTTTTCTCTTAAGTATTGTGATAAGTTCCGCTTGATATTTTTCTTCTGTTTATTTTAGTCCTATCGGCTAGTAAATGAACAAGTCATGTCAGTTTAAGAGACATACACTATTTTTGTAAATATATACTGATACCGGCGCTTCTTTCTATACGGTTCTGCTAAAGATGTTAGCAGAACCGTATGAATTTACGACATTAACTATATAACATACAATGGATTGAGTTGTGTGAGCAATAACTCAAGAAAGTATGGATTGCGTATCTCATCTATCATCCTTCTGTCTTTAATAGTTCACTGCTGGACATAGGTATTGCTACGTCACGCTGGTGTTGGGTTGATATATCATTTGCTTCAAAATTTTCTTCTTTTGTAGTGCTGTTCTACTGTATAGTTAAATAGCTCAGTCTACTTTTACGTAATAAATAAGAGCTATGACACTTTATTTTCTTTGGATTGCATTATCCTCAGCCCATCGCAATGCACTGCTAGATATGAACCTCTCCAATGGGAGCACAAAGTTCTTTAGATCGCATTATCCTTAGTCTATCGCAATGTACTGCTAGATATAAACCTCTCCAATGGGAGCATAAAGCAAAGTTCTTTAGATCGCATTATCCTCAACCCATCACAATGCACTGCTAGATATGAACCTCTCCAATGGGAGCACAAAGTTCTTTAAACGTATTTAATTTACCTGCCGAAGTAGTTTAAAATCAATTTGTTATATTAAGTTTTCCGGGTAGTTTGAAGAATTTTCAGAATAACCATCGTGGACTAGAGATGAAATGCTGACTGTATTTCCAAGAGTCATTAAAAATATCCTCCCTTGCTCCTTCTTGTTCCTTGTTTAAAGACTAAAATGATAATAAAAAAGTTAATATATGGTAACAACTTTCTTTAACACAAAACAAAAATGCTCAAAGATAATAGACTTACTTACGTCGAAGACGATAAACGGCTCTGTCATTTTTAAGATACATTATTACAAGGCGCGAACGATATATGTGGCAGGAAATTGATATTGTGATGGGTTGCATTATTGAGGAAATTAAAAGGAAAATGAAACAAGTTTATTTTATTGTATAAAGATTACATTTTTTCTATAAAAGAATACTGAAGCCTGAAGCTAGCAAGAAGTAACCTAAGTTACTTATAACTTAGGTTACTTCTTGCTAGCTTCAGGTTTGTGGATGTTATTTGATCGTGTGCTTATAAACACCATATAAATAAATAGATGCGTCAAGCGGTGTTATCTAAGAAGTGAAAAATAATATCATTCATAATGTGCTTTAAGAACTGAAATTGTATTAATTATGTGCTGTAATGTTAAAAAGCTCCCTCATACGCTATTTAAACACAACCTACTCACAAACACAATTACTAACACACACAACTCAATCACACAAACTAGTTTCCTATTATTTTAGGTCCTGTAATTGTCTTCGGTCTAATAATAATCTTTTAGGGTATTATTTTTGTGTAAACAGACTGTTCTTGTGCTTTATTTGTATTAATTTTAATTTATGCGTACTTCATTATTGGCGTATTGTTTTAATATCACTATTGTTAACTTAATATTGTCAGCTGTGAAGGACCTTACAGAAAATAAAATAAAAGTAAATTAAAAAGTGTTGACTAAGAAGGCACCCCGAGGGACTATGGAAATAAGTATCCTATGTGCTATTAAAGATTGTAATTTATCTCTGAGTTAAACTTCATCTCTTCTATCTCTCTTCATCTTCTGCGTTCGCGCGAAACGTAACAAACATCTATCTATCTATCCTCACTTATTTTGAGATTCTATAAAATTAGTAGGATTGTTTGTTGATAAAAAATATATAAACTCAAGCGGGCTAGCAATCAGAACTAATTAGTCTGGTAATATTTATTGTTGATACATCAATTAGCCGGGTTTAGATCAAATAATTTGAATGATAGTGTATTACAATTAATTACCAAAACAAAGACATTGAATACATTGTAACAGTATGTTTTGTGTGTAGTTTAGAGGACAATTACGTGATTCGATATTTTGGATTCAATTTGATATTGTAGCCACATAGAGGCACTTTTGTATGACTTATGGGAAACCTCTCTAGTTAAGGTTTATACGACTACACTACAGGATTAATTAATGAAGCAAGAACTACAACTATCTGTAATAACTACAATATATCAACAACCCATAATGTCCCACTGCTGGGCTCGGGTCTCCTCTCAGGAGAGGGTTAAGGCCCGTTTTTCTTTAAACTACAAATATATATGTTGCGATCGCCATTTTATTCATTGTTTATTTTTTGTATTATACAAATACGATTCTTTGTATGCCAGAAAGTCAAAGTCAAAAATAGCAAAATTATATTAAAGTAATATTAATTTAATGTTATCAGTGGTGACAATATTTAAATATCAATTGTCAATAGCATAGTATTCAAATTGTCGATGGCCAAGATGTTTTTAATCAGCTGGATTCTCTGGCGCTGCGTAGAGATATAGCCTGGCTATGCATCTTCTACCGCACTTACTAAGGGGAATGATCCAAGCAATTGTTAGGACGAATCCCTGCCGCCTCTTTCCGCCATCATTCTACGTGACAGGAGTTTCATCCCCCATCATTTATACAGTAGGCAGTCCACAACTGTGCGTTTTTCAAGAAACTTTCTGCCTCGCAAAACAAAACTGTAGAATAAACTATTGCCTGCGGTATTCTCCGACCAATACGACCTTTAAACCTTCAAGAAAACAGCGTACGCCTTTTTAAAAGGCCGGTAACACACTTGTGACGCCTCGGGCATTGCGGGAGTCCATGGGCGGTGGTAACCGCATACCATCAGGGGATGCGTCTGCTCGGTTGTCTCATATACTATAAAAAATAATCATCAAACCCAGTTTTAATATATATTTGATGTTAATATATAATATCCTCATTAAAACTTTGATCTTCATCAAAGTTATTCGAGAAAATAAAGACATAAGCTCTTTACTTCAAAATCAATGACAAAAGTCACATATTCCCTTAATACTCAACTTTGGTTAATGTTATATGATATCTAGTGCTTTTGATGCCTATCACATGACGACGAGAACAATATATAAGTAAATATCATTCCTGTGAATATATTGTTCGTTTTTGATCTCCAAAAGAGAAAATGATCTTTAAGTGTATTGATTTTATTTCATACAGCAGATACTTTCCAATTTCTTTGTATGTTTTCTTTTAATAAGGATCACGTTTAATGTAATTGAGAATTGCAAGTTTCTGTATCAGAAACGTTATGTGCACTTTGTTAAAGAAAGTTCATATCTATCTATAAAAATAAATAAAATTGAAATGCCGGTTTGTAACTGTACATTAACAGCTTTGGACTAAAGTTTAAATATGGTAAAACGAACATTTTTTTTTAGTTTCTATCTGTCTGTGTGTCCATTAATTTTGGTTAATCTCTAGAACGACTGGGCCGATTTAAATAGTTATTCAAGTTTTTTGTAAAGGTATTGCAAACTGCGAACCTAATACTATAGGCATTTTCTTTCCGCCGACCTATAGAGGAATTCGGCAGAACTTTCACTGATAGATAGCTAGTGACATAAGGAGTAACTGAGACTAATTTTATTTCAGATTAGCTTCGCACCGCATTGTTACCCGTGGTATATGGGGGTACCGTTGTCAGGTACCTTTAAAACAAAGAGTAGATCCTCCGACCAAGAGAGGTCATCATGCAGGCATGATCACCTCTCTTGGTCGTAGGATCGGCCATCGGTTGATGCCGTCTAATCAATACATTTACTATCATTGACATTAGAAAATACGGGCGAGTTTAATACGATATTCCTAAACCCAAAATAAAACTTCTTATTCGCAAATAGGACTTAAAGAACCCACTCACTACCCGCACCGGGATTGGCATAATTATGTAACCGACTTTTGTACGATCTTTTTAGTTAAAGAAACTGTTTTAAGATTGTTATTTTTGTTTAAATTTAACTGTATGTCTTCACAAAATATTTATCATACTATTGTTAGGTAGTGATTTAGTTACCTGCGATTTAAATATCTAGATAAAAAGTAAACATTAAAAGTATTGCAGCTTAGATTATTCAGTAGTCATTGTTGATTTCAACAATTATAGGATAACAGTCGTGAAGCTTAGTTGGAGGCCTTTGGGCGACATAAAAACATAATAAACATACAACGTAGTCTTGGCAGTCCCCAACCCGCACTTGGCCAGCGTGGGAACACATGGCCTTAACCCTCTCCTGAGAAGAGACCCGGGCACAGCAGTGGGACATTATTGATTATATACCCAGGCTATATATTCAGTTCAGTTAATTTATAAGTGGCGAATAGTACTGCGAGCTTTCACGTTATTTCTCAGAAGATATAGGAATGACAAAACTTTAAGTCACGCCAATTCTTAGAGGGTAGACAGAGACAATTGATCTCCTCTCACTACGGCCTGACATTCCTCTTTGTTTCATTTATATTCATCAATCACTGAATACATGCTCGTTGGTACCTAGTGTTTTTCACACGGCGTTTCTTCTGAACAACATCAATTTGGTCGGAAAATGTTAGCCGTAGACAACCTCTTCCAATACTTCTACATACATTATCTCTATAGTTTATCTCTAATAAATATCTTTCATGACTATTTTGTCATTCATCTTTTCTACCTGGCCAAATCAGGTCATACAGGAATTTTAAGCTGAAACTTTTGAACTTGCAATATTCAATCATTAAGCTAAACTCACACGCCGTCCTTTTAGATAGACATGCATATTAAATCACCGGTACTAAATGTAGCCATATTAAAAGAATGGTAAGTAATTTACTTTAAAATATTTTAAATCAATAAACATTGAATCTATATGTTTTTGTTTGAGTATGGTACTACTTAAATGACTCTGTTCTGCCTGATTAAAAGCATAGGCAGAAACCAAGAGTGGTGGTCACCATAGTCATTGCGATTGCAGACATTGCAACAACATACCCGTGACCCACACTATGACGGCCTGGTGATGCTTGTTTTCTCTTTTGTCTAAGGTACAAGAATCTTATATAAGATATCAAAAATACGCACGAATCACGGAATATTATTTAACACGAGAAATATTTTAAAGGTGTAAAAAGTTTTAGCGTACATAACAACGGTGTCCGTATGAAGACAGACTGAAAATCATGTACGTGTGAAGATGGTTTAAAAAATCAAATATGATTTATTGACAGACCAAAAATTAGATAGTATATCGGTGTTTTAACTTCCAAACTTAATAAATGCTTGTAATATGGAAGCTAAGAAGATTTTCTCTCGTAATCACAAACAAAAAATAGCAACTGTATTGCCATAAAAAATATATAGTGTCCTCACCCCAGCCATGGATATACTTAAAACAAACAAAATGATTACAACTTAAAACGAAGTTCAAAATTTAAAACGAAGCCTATACAAAACGTCCATCTGGTCAAAGTGGTATGTGGTCAACTACCCATAATGCCCCATTGCTGCTATGCACTGTAAAGTGGTTTAAGAGACCAAAATCTCCTAGTAACAAGACGTCTTACGTCCAGCAGTAGACTATTGAAGGCTCTTGAAGAAGACGATAATATTAATAAAAAACCTAAGTAATATCTCCATTTAATTCAAAGATGATTGCCAAATACATTTTTGTATACCTATGTTGGTGGTATTCAAAGGGCGTCATGAAAAATTTATTATTGAAAATCGACAACATCTGCCTTCCGATTCTATAACGCGAATGAAATTGGATGATTAAATATTAACAAATTCAATCACGATTTAAATAACGTTTTTAAAACCAAATGCAGCTTGGGCCTATTTCGGACAATTGGCCAAGTGGTTTTTTAGCCCGTGGGAGAGTCATGCTTCAGCATGCATGGGCCGGCTCGATTGGAGTGATACCACGGCCTCACAGAAAACCGGTGTGAAACAGAATAGGAGGCCCATAATCCAAACTTCCCCTCATCCCCCACCCCGTCCCCCAAGGCTGGCAAGGCACTTGTGACGCCTTTGGTGTTACGGGTGTCCATAGGCCGCGGTAATCGCTTACCATCAGGCGATACGTCTGCTTGTTTGCCCCCCATTCCAATTCCAAAAAGTGGTCGCCACACCAGCACTTACTACGGCGCCAAGTGTCAGGGTACAAACCTTACAGAGGACAACACTTTCCGTGATTCACAAATTGTTGTTCTGAGTCTGAATGTTATGTGTGTATATAAAGTGTCTATTATACAACCACGGCTAAACCGCCTACAATAAAATTCACATTAGAAGTCCTTTTCCTCTTTAAGAAGGACATAAGCTATTTTTACCACGCTTACCGATTTACTCTCAGGTGGAACGGAAAAAATGGTGCAGTATAATAAAAAAAGAAACAGTGTGGCACTATTACAGTCTTTTACAAGTAAACTAACACTACATTATCTCAAGTAATCATATTTGATCAGTTAAAGGCGTTAAAACAATATGCTTAAACGAAACATGAAAACAAATTGTTATAACGAAATTTTAATTAGAATTATATGTATGAAGGTTGGTTGTAATTGATGTTCAGGTTAAAATTAACGTAAATAGGGAGATAATTCTGTGTCTGCTTGGTTATGTTGTTAAACCTCGACTAAAAAAAAGAGAGGTGTTATAAGTTTGACGTCGATTACTCTCTGTGTGTGTCTGTCTGTGGTATCGTAGCTTACAAACAGTGTTTGGTTAATATCGGTCCAAAACGAGTAATGAGTTATTAAAAAAATGAAACCCGATTGCGTTAATATCATATATAAAACATATACGTTTTATATATATTCATAATCACTGTTAATTCTTTTTTTATTTTTCTGATACCACACTCGATGTATTTGAAATACATTTTTTTTGAGATTACTTCTTAGCTGCAAAATTCTTAATTTTATATTTTTTAACGTTGATGTACCCGGTGTTACTCTCACGACTAAGACGAATCCATTGATATCACTCACATAACAATAAGACAAGCCATTTAGAGCGTGCCAAAGAAATATATATACCTACATACATACATACATACACTCGACAAACATAATACTCCTTCTTTCGCAGTCGAGTAAATACTGAGCAGCTGATACTCTTAGTGTAAGAGTATCGGCTTTCGTTTTCACGAGGTAACCGGTCAAAAGATCAGTAGGAATTTTTGCGCCCATGTTATCCCGGGTTTGAAAAATCCGTTTTTTTGACCAATAAAGAAGCCAAGGTCAGAATCTGGCATGTTTATTATGATGGCTGAGACTCAAGAAGTTTTACGAGGCTTGCGAAGTTTTACGAGGTTCACGAGGCTTAAGGGTGAGAAGCCTACTCCAAAACATTTCAATGCTAATAATCAATATTTGTAAAAATGTTGAATTGCTTTATATGCGCTTCAATAACCAGTTCTATACTGTTGGAGTTCACATTTTAAAACGAATAAAAAACAAGCCTTAATGTGTACAGCCCGGTTCAAAACTTGTTTTATTCTTTCAGTTTTATTCCTCATTTCTCAGCAATGCTACAATGGGCTACAGTGAACCTCTGCAACATGCCTTTGTTCCACTGGTTACTTTTCAGTTAACTGTGTTTCTTACTTTTTAACTTAGAAGCAGTCACTAGTCACCATGAGACCTTTCTAGCTAATCACTACCATACGTCAAGATAATGTTTAGTTTACTGATTTTTAAGGTGTATTTGAGGAGCATAACGTCACTCTGAAATTTGCTCATGAATGACTCATAGTCAAGAATCTTACAGTGATTATATCTATACATAAAAAAAAATACTGACAGACTGAATTCATGAACAGGGAGTCGACGACGAGTCGAGTACACACCATTGGGATTACAATGTTAAAAATCTGACATCTGATAATTTTTCTACATTTTAAGCATCCGGTAGGAAAAAAGTTTGGAGAATTTCCCCTCAAGGGACATAAGAGATGAGTGATGGAATGGAAATTCATAAAATAATCATACAAGCAAAGTCCACAGCACTTGTTTGTAAATGTATTCATTAAAGTTCATACTTATAGTCTATAAAACATAGCTTAATCTCTGTAACAGTTGTATCTGGTGTCATTTTAAAACTTATAATGTACATTTTAGGCGTAATAACTTGTATTAATAATGTATTGCATTACAATTGTGACATAGCTGATTGATGGTTTATGGATGGACAGATTGAGATTCCTGAATAAAAAATCCCTTGTTTATAGTGACTGTCGGTTTCGTAGCCATCTATCACAGAGATCAAACATTGATCTAACGGTTATAAATCATAGAGAAATAACATTTTTTTTAAAAATATTTTCTAGTTTGAGCAATCACAGAAACTTTTGGTTTTAGTTATAGATTATAGATTTTTTGTAATTTCAGACGTGATTGTGAATTTGTTCGTTATACTTGCATTTCTTAAATATTAAAATATATTGATAACAGAGAGAAATATATACCCGTAAATCTGTTAGTCGTGCGATCTACATCCATTCCCTTATTAAAAGTTAATTAAGAGTTCAGCAATCAATGCATAAAGAGTAAAAATTTGACTATCATTATAATTGTTACAGCATTAAAATTAATCTTTTGAAATTGAGATTACCATCATCTCAAAAATAATATAAGAAGTGCTAGAAAAAATCAACTCCTAAACGCAACAGCTTGCAATGCTTTTTTATTAACGATGCACGAACAAAGAGATATATAATCCTCTATATTAATACATAGACTGAAAAATTCCAGAAATGGCGGTAATATATAACGAACAATTATAAACTTTTTGAAGGGATTAAAAAGTTTATGTCCTCGACCCGAGAGAATGAAAATAGAAATATGTGATCCTATTTGTTTCATTAATCGATTTCGTTATTGACATATTATGCATCGTTTAATTACGATTATGTATGATCATAATAATAAATAACAACAAAAGATATTCATTTATTGTTTCTTCACAACTTAAGTTAATTTTTTTATTAAAAGATTTATTCCTACAAGTACTACATAAAAATACAGTTTGAAAATACGTTTTCAATAATTAGTTAATGTATTTTTAAAAACGTTATTATTAAACTGTGTACAAGCATTATCAATACATAACAATATACGCATCAATAAATAAAATATTCATCCACACAATAAATAACATACAAAACTTATTAATACTGTTTTTAACGATACTATTTAAATATTAAAAGTAAAAAAAAAACAGTTAAAAAAGTTAAAGTTAAAAAAAATATGTAAAGAAAGTTAGTAAAACATAATGCACTTCATACCATCGTCCGATCCGTAGAAGCTGCTACCATTCCCTTTCACAATTATATTGTACGTTGAACTATCGGACAGAAACTTATCCACTTTTACATAAAAATAATACACACAAGGAAACGCTGTACTCTTGCTACGCACACAAACATAATTTCTTTTCAAATAGTCCAAATTACGATAGTTACTCTACCGCGTAGGCGCGCTACTACAGGAGTCTACGAGCCGACTGCCGTAGCTTTCAGTCCGTAGCTACTAAGCTACAACATCTTATATCTATTATCTCTTTCACACTATTTGTCCGATATATTTTTGTTTCATTCGTGGTACGGTATCCCAAATGAGAGTAGATTGTTTGGTGAAAGCTTGAACTAAAATCATTGTTGTCATTTTAACGGTAAGAATTCTTTTTATACTTTTATGTGTATGTATGTGTGCGTAGGGTTAGTGTTGCGTTCTCGCGAGGTGTGAAAAGGGTTTATGTAAATTGACAATGTGAAAGGGTTCGAGACTATTTTTATTTTAATACAGGGTTTTAGAATTCGACGATCCCGGTTTGAACCTGGGTGGGATTAGGTTTGAAAATAAATGGCAAATAAATATTGAAATACAATGATAAAAAATTTAAATGAAAGAATGTTGTTTGGGTATAAATGTAGAATTTTATTTAACATACTACTACAACCCATAATGTCCCACTGCTGGGCTCGGGTCTCCTCTAAGGAGAGGGTTAAGGCCATATGTCCCCACGCTGGCCAAGTGCGGGTTGGGGACTGGCAAGAATACGTTGTGGCTACGTAAATCTTGTTATTTAACATATTAAAATAAATTAGTTACTTATCATTTTTTTAAATTACACTGATATTTCTTTAATGTCAAATATATTTATCTTTATCCATTTTGCTTTTAACTGTTCTAGGTAAAGTTCCTTTGAAGAAGAAAATAATAATAGGTATATACCCTATTAAGAATGAAGGCATTTTAAAAAGTTAATTAATTATGAACACATAGGTATTTTGGCAATATACAAAACTTGTTATACAGTATAAAAGTGTTGTTCCTAAATCACTGTATATTATAAAACAAACTCCTCCACCGCGTCTGTTTGTCTGTGCGTCTGCCATAAACTCAAAAGCTGCTACAGAAACTTTGTTGCGGTTTTCATCAATACACAGAGGGATTCCTGGGAAAGGTATTTGTATTTAATTTGTCAAACTTTTCAGTATATCATCTAAAATATTATTTAAAATTAAACAGCACATCTTCTGGCGATAATATAGGACATATATTTACCGTAATGAGCCCGTGCGCCCGGGGCAAGTTGCTAATACATAATAAATTTAACACACATGCTATTAACAGCTCGGGTTATTTGTTTAACTATGGAGTAAAATATGGGATTAGATAAAGAAATTAGATTATATAAATTCAAGGCGGTTACGTATTTAATAAAATATATAAAATAAACTGTTAAATAAATTAGCCTCGGTGGTGCAGTAATGGCGTATGCAACTGCTGTACTTGAGGTCTCGGATCTGACTCCCATGTCGAATCAAATGTTTGAATATCTATAAATATTTGTTTCAAAGTTTAAAGGTTTTCAATCATATTAAAGTAGGCGTTTAAGTGTAAGTGGACACTTGTTTCTTTTAGTACAAATTTTTATTTAACTTGCAATGTCTGAAGTAACTACGTTTGTTTTTGGAATTTCGTTACTCAATTTTCAAGCGAATTTCTTGAACCAATTGAGCTGATTTTTTTTACTGTTGCCAAGGAATTTAAAACACCCAGTAACAAACTAAAACAAAACCTAGATTAACATGAAAACACTCCCTTACAATTTCTTATAAAAAAAATTATTAGCAGGCTTTCTAGTAAATTTCGGGTACATAACATATACTTGGCGGGTTCATAATTCAAATTGAAAATAACCTTTCTCACAGAGGCAGTTATGGCACTTTGTTCTGGATTGCTATCACTTAACACATTCGCTCACATGTCTCACAAATGGTCTGTAATGAAATTAATTAAAGCACAGTTGCTCTCGAAGGCGAACCACCTACAAAATTGACAGTTACGCTATTGTACGAAGAAAGGTTAAAAAATAAATTTAATTTATCTTTTAAGTAAATCTTTTATAACTAAATTTTACACATAGGACTTTACAGCTAAAAGGCGCTGGCATTTCCTAAAATTCACTCACAGAGGAGAAATGCGTAAAAAGTTTTGCTTTATGTAGCTTTGCGAGTACAGAATAGGGTCTGGGTTGGCTTTTTGAAGAAAAGACTATAGTTTTGAGACGGCTGGTCCATAAAGAAGGCAAACGAGTCTAAGTCATCATAATTGGTTGTTAAACAATATCTAAATTATGGTAGGAATAATAGTTATTAACATAGGAAAATGATATAGTTGGTTTCTGTTCACATGAAGAAAATTAAAAAAAAATTGAAACTGTATCGTTTGTGTCTTTCTAGCTCTTACCATTCCCAATGTATTAATCCGCTTTGATCCAATACCGAACACCAACCTACCAGTCCCATTTGTTTTATCTGAATACCAATTTTTCCACTGCAAGCGACCGGCATCAGATTTCCGGAATCCCGAAGGTCGTCATTATATTTAAAGGGCACTGTTTTCTTAACAACGATTACTTTAGATGTTCATTACGACCGGGACTGACTACCTAAAACGCGTTAAGCTATCGGTCCCAGTCCCAGTAGCCTAGGCGTGAAACACCGCCAAACTTCCATACTCCGGGCTATACCAGTTAACCCAATAACAGTTTTGGCTCGACCCGGATATCGAACCTGAGACCTATTGAACAGCAGTTGCATACACTTACCGCTGGACCAATGAGGCAGTTACGAATACATGTTACTCTATTAAAAGATCATCAGTATAATCTTTCGTGAAAGACTTTTTGGGTCAAGTATTTAAAAATTCTTATATTGCTTATATAACATTAATGTCTTTGAATGCATTTTTTCTAGAACCTCCTTTATTGCACTTAAAACACTACCTATATTGCAAGTACTCAACGAAGATATAACGAACCAATACGAACTTCAAACTTTCTAAAATTAGAGCTTACTACTTTTTAAAGGTCCGGCAACTCACTTGTGTCCTTTCCTCAACTCCTCTGGTGTAGCGAGTGACGGTAATCGCTTACCAACAGGTGATCCGTCTACTCATGTGCCAAAATCTCTTTAATAATAAATTCTTTTCATACAAGATAACACAAATTTCTTTCCCACTCTATCGATATAAATACAAAGGCCACGCTCACAAAAGTCGTATAGCTTGTCCTTGACTATAACCCGCATGCACTATAAAATTCATTGCAGGTTTCAATACAAAGTTCATAAAGTGTGACCGTGACATGGATATCGTGAGCTAAGTTTACTGACCAGTTTTCTACAGAATCTTTATGTTGTTACACAAAGCGATATCTTGTTATATTTATGTGAAAAGTTATTTACTGATAATATTTTACTTTAAAGCAATAAACGGGTAAATTATTACAGAACTTTTTAAGACGTTGAATTAATTAAAGTTAAAATAAATGAACTTTAAAAAGTACTTTAATTTATTCATTTTCAATATTTTCAAGAGGCTACTTTAAGATACAATAAAACTTACAAATAACAGTAAACAAAAAAGTTTTTTTATACTAAGAATATCAATGAAATTTAAAATAATAAACAGGCCTCTATAATAACATGCTATTTGGTTCGAAACTTGGCTGCTCGCATCCATCTCCAAAGTAGATCGTAACTCCACCTAGCCTGTGGATGTAAACATTTATTAACATAAGGTATTCACTCAATAACACGTTTACACCAAAGGTTTTGCGACTAATAAAGCAGTAAAAGGCCTATTACTAGCAATGGATTGAGATAGGCTGATATTAAGAATATATATATATATATATATATATTATACTATATACATATATAGCTTTTATATATTATAAGGCTTCGCACGGGTTCATTACGGAAACTTTTATATATCCTATGTTTCGCAGAGGTGTGCGGATTCATTAATTCCTTAATTAAATAGTGTTATAATTTTGGCAATATACTAAAAAAAAATAACAAATAATATAGAAAAACAGACAGACAGACAGACGATTTAAAACACAACTCGTGCATTAGGACTAAATCCTGTGTTGTAAGGGACTTTATAACCATACATGACATGGAAACACAAAAAATATTGCCCCATATTAGATTTGAATTATTTTAAATCACTAAGCCAACCGTGCAGTCAAATGTTATTAAAACAAAGAAAGGCTCTAGTGAGATCATTTTGCCCGAAATGATGTAATTCTTTTGGTTTTGGCATCTCAAACTTTAACAGTTTCAATGTCATAGACTATTGATTTCAATATCACAAAGATTACTGCCAAAGTGTTAGTCATATTTCGGTTTCACTTCAACTTAAAAAAGGTCAGGCTAAGGACGCTGGCAATAAAGAAATTGGAAGCAGTCCAAATATGTCGAACGATATAGTCAGTGTCAAAGTGTATGTTGTCATATAAGTGACGTTGATTAGTTTGATTGGGGAGGGTTTTCTCCCTCCCCTACTCTTCCTCCTCTTAAAGAGGTATACAGAGACGGTGGTAGAGACTATCAGGTAATTTATCTGCTCATTTTGTTTCGATAAAATAACATTTTAAGAATGATAACGATTATTTTTTGTTGCTGAGTTTCCGTACACAAGAAGTCTAAGACGGTCAATCAATTGGCTGAATACTAGTGGCTGTCCAAAGGTCTAAATTACACAAATTATAAATCAGATAAAATTCTACAATACAACTGATTCAACTAAAAAATTGAATGTTAACTGCATGTAGGTCAATTTAACAGGCACGGTAACTTAAATGATTCAATGCATGCATTAGTTATATTTTTAGCAAAAGCTTCATTAACTGTAAGTAATTGTTATATTGTTAATTATTTCTTACAGAATATGCATATCAGTAGAAAGACTGGAACAATCCGTTGGCAGATTGTCTGCCTCGAAATTATTTTACAAACTTAGGTATTTTTTAATTGTTAAGTTATGCTTCCTTATAAAAGACGTGAACTTTCAAGTGACGAGGTCGTTTGAGATTATTGACCCCTAGCTTTGTACCAAATCAACCATGGTCGAATCGCATGAAAAGGTGACTGGCCATAACCCGTCATCACACCTAAGGTAAACCAATAAAGAATTTATGGCTGTTTTATGTTTGTTATTGTACACGGTTTTTCTTATATAAGTAAGCTAAAAAGATTAATCACAACATTCAATATAAACACTTGTTATTGAACCGTTCAAATAGAATAAAAAATAAAAGCTATTTTAATGCACTTCAAGTTTTATGTCAATATCTCATTTGTTAAATTTATTGGGAGTTGTGGACAAATACGTTACCTACATTACTTTTTATGGCGAAGAATAAAAGGTCCTTCAATTTTATTCAGAACGAAACCCTTGTCATTCAAAGTGCCTGTCCGTCTGTCATTACCTATTTGCTTATGTACATCATGTGTGAGAAATGGACAATGAGTGACTTGTTGAATCCGGGTATTTATAAATAGTTGTGACTTTGATAAGTTTGGAGTAGGTCTGTATTTCTAACCGAATTCCGAATTTTCGAATTCGAAGAAGAAGAAGGTTTTCATTTCAATTTGTTTGTTACCTCAGAACTTTGAACTGGGTGCTTCTCGCGTGGTACTATTTCAGTTTAGTACAGTTCTAAAAGTGGGTTTTTTGTTAAAATTTTGTTTTTAGGAGTTTGTTAATCTGATGAACTTCCTATGTTATCTTTTGTGAATATATAT
>PKRV01001404.1:256504-282938 GCA_003709505.1 Hyphantria cunea
TATATATATATATATATATATATATATAGATATATATATGTAGGTATGACACAAAAATGTTTACTCTAATACTATTAGTTTGAATGTTGTTTTTACAAGCAAAGAAGCAAAATAGTTTTGGCAGTATGTCTGTACGTTCAACCGTAACGCGTAAACATCTCAATATTTCTAAAACAGAAGGTGATATTGCAGTGTACAGCTATAAGCGACCATGTTACTATATGTTTACCGTGGGAGAGCCACGCTTTGGCATGAGTGGGCTGGCCCGACTGGAGTGATACTATGGCCTCACAGAAAAACGGTGTGATACCAAGTTCCATACACCAACCCCTCCCGCCATCCCCATCCCCCAAAGGCCAGCAACGCACTTTTGACGCCTCTGGTGTTGCAGATGTCCATGGGCGGCGGTAATTACCTACCATCAGGCGATACGTCTGCTCGTTTACCCGCGATTCCATAAAAAGCGTCCTTTATTTGTACCCAAGTTGTGCAACACCACTCGCTACAAAGAGAAATATTTGAACCGTGGGAGAGCCACGATTCGGCATGAATGAACCGGCTTGACCGGAGTGATACCACGGCCTCACAGTTATGCTATGTTAGCTATACAAGTGTACTGGTGAGCAATTAGTACTTTTTTTAAGGAATAGGGGGCAAACGTGCAGACAGACTGGAGAAATTTTATCAAGTAGGTGTATAGGTAACAGATTAAATAGTAAACGAAAAAGAAACAGTTTCCTGCATTCACAAAATTATAAACAAATGTATACAAATACAATACATTTATTTGATTTTGAGTATATTATAATAGGAAATATTCCCGATTTGTATTACAATGTAGGTGGAGTTCAATCAAATTCTATAAACATTATTAAATTACCACACTCTAAATTCATGATTTCCGAATACCAATCATCATGACTTCGATTCTAACACATGAAGTTTGGCGTCATCAAAGTTATTTGTATCCAATCTTAAGGTTGAATTGGTGTCAGTATATGTGAGGCAATAACTTCCCAATAACGATTGCCATAAGTTCAGGACAACAGGTACCGACGGCTCAACGTACTCTCCGTGCGTCACTCAGCCTCCAACACCAACTTTTCAAATAACAGTTTTAGCTTACAATCTTGTCAATAAATATCATCGATTTCTAAAAACTACTTTATTTTACCTCAAAACATACAATCATGTGATAAATCTTACCGAACATACTGAACATGATGGATGCAACACCAATAGCCTGGTATTCAAAAGGGTTGCCAGTATGTCATTTAGATCAGAGGGTATCTTGAGAGAGCACAATCAAAACTATTTATAAAGTAAATTATAACAGATCTTATTCAGGCATAAATTTCTTGCAAACGTTTATGATATAGTAACCTCATGAATCTTGTCAGTTATTAAAAAAATTATACCTACTGTGTAGCTTCAAGCTTAAAAATGTGAATATTAAAAATCCCGATGCGATCTTTCAAACTCTAACATACAAAATCGCTAAGTTATTGATATTTTTTCGATGTGGTACTGTATCACAATTTCCAAAGTAATAATATGTTATAATCATCGACCAACAGATTTAAGAAACAACAAATTCCCTATTCATTACAATTCCACAGAGCTATTTAATTTTTCCTCAACTTTTAGTTTATGGAAAATCACAGTAATATTATTATGTGTTATGAAGATGTAATTCTAATACTTTGCAGTTTCATCTACATATATTCAACAGTTTTTGCTTGAAAGAGTAACAAACATATAAACATCGATTCCTCACAAACTACAGTCACAATATATTTAGAAAATAGGCTTAAAATGATGATTTCATTTTTATAAACCATTATCGTCATTTACCTACTGTTCTAATTTTTTAAATGTATAAAATCCTTTGGCTTGTTCTTTTGCAAGATTTTGATAAGATTTAATGGAAATCATATAATAAAAGCTAGCCTATGTTTGAACCTTGATTAGCTGCTGAGTTGAGTACTAATGTTTCAAGCTATGTCAAAGTCAAGTCGATAATATCGTTGTATAGTTTAGTGTTGATCGTATAAATAGTGAGTCATTATTTTTAACCCAATGGATACAAGCTATCTTCTACCTGCCTTGTAGGAATGTTCACCCAATTAAGGTCGTAATCTTCACCAAGAGTTTCATTTTCTTCGTCTATTAAGGTCGTACCCCAGTGTGGATATGCGTATTCATAGTATTCACCAGGCTTAATTGAGGCTAATTGATAAATCGACCACACGTAAAATCTGAGGTCTGTAAACACAAAGTAACTATTGTCCTGGTAAGTAATCATAAAACATCCTAACCCTACGAGATTGTTAACGTTGACCAAAGGCCCACCATTTTGTACACCGGGAAAGTTTTCGGGATTAAGAATACAAATAAATTTTCCCCACCATTTTGGTAACAGTTGTGAACAATCAACAATTTGTTCTATCGTAGGGGCAGTGTAAAATATTTTATAATTCTCAGCAATATGTTGGTGATATTCATACCCTGAACCAGCGAAGAAAAGATCGTCATCTATTAAATCGTCCTTCGCCTTCGTTAAGAAAGTTCTTGTTGCATAAGCCCATTTTGGCGATATGAAATGAAAAATATACATTTGATCTAATGTATGAACAATGCAAACGTCGTGACGGGGCACATGGTAACAGAAAGGACCGTGGCAATGTTCTGGGTTCGAACTCCTAGGACTTATTCTTGTCAATCTCCAGACACGATATCTCCAAGGCATATTATTCTGCCCTTTTCGTCCTAGGGCCCAAACACGTATAGTTTGTGCATCATTCATATAAGGATCCAGTAAGTTTGCAGCGGTTAATACGGTTCTTCTATTGAGTATAGCCGCTGTACCAAGATTTATCATTTCTGTAACAACGTAAATAACTGTACTAAATAAGTACTCTTCATTTTCTGGTTGTAGATGAATTTACTTTAATTGAGCTTAAAGCGTAACGTAAAACTCTAAACCGTTAGGGTATTGATGATGCAAAATTTATTTTTCACTGAAATTATTCCTGTAATCTTTTTATCCTTTCCTGAAATATATTTGTAATTAATTTTTAATTATTTTTCTTATTCCATTCTCCTCTATTACTCGTCATACCTAAACATACGCTATGCTTTGAAAATTGTTCTACAACTCTTTATATATTTTAAAATATAAATCGGAACGTATTTCTTGACCGAGATAGTTATCGCTCCTTGGCAGAGACCTTCATTTAACAGTAGATGGCGATAGCTTGATTAGATTATAGATATATAGGAAAGTAATAGTTAATTTTATTGAATTTAACTTACGGTATGAGATTCCAGCCACAACATAAAGTCTTCTTCTAAACTCTTGTTCAGCCCAATTCCACCAGGGCGTGAATAACTTAAAAAAATGATGTTCTGAGCGTTGCCATCTGAATCTACTTGTTCGTGCTACCCACTGATCGAGCCTCCAATTACCAGCATATTCTGTTGTGGTTCCAATATCCCAGTAAGCTATGATGCCGTTTATGCAAATCCATAGTAAAAGTATTCTGAAAATTATAATGTTTCAGCAATGCAACCATTGCAAATTTTAAAACCCAATGCAATTTATATATTTTTTGCAACCATTTCCATTTACTGTATATTTGGCGAAATTAATTAATTCTGGACATATTAAATAAGCCAATAAAAATGTTTTCAAGAGAGATAATTCCTGCACTAGGAACATGCTCATGTTGCGTAGAAATTTACAAAAATTATATTATATGGACACATAAAGCATTCCGATTCAGAGCAATATGTTTATCACAAAAGTGTTGTCCCAAGTGGCTTTTAAACCCACAACACTCAACCCAGTAGAAAGTGACACTGATATCTCTTTAACTGCTATCCTACATGTACAGTCATTTAAACACATGTATCTACTATTACCCGTGTATATTTCTAACACATTTTCATTTCATAATAACTTTAAACATAAATAATAATATGTAATAATACACCATGCTCAATATTCTATGAAGAAATTTTAACTTTTATATAATGTTATTTTACAACAGTTTCTTTTAAATTTTTACATAAACAATTTTAAATCTAAAATAAAACAAAATTTATCTGAAAGTAAATATCAAAAGTAAATATCAGTTATTGATTTTTAAAAATATATTTATTTTTATATTTTCTATATATTGACGACAAATCACCATACTTCTTTACAAAAGACATTAAAAGCGGCAAGTCGTCTTAGCTTGTCTTTCAGTAACGGCAGGAACGATTTTACGGGACTTTCACTTATAGATAGTTGTTGATATAAGGTAGGGCTAGGTGATGAACAGTCCGACTGACGCAGGTGCTTTCCGGGCACGGTTGCTTCGGGAAGTACCTGCACTCGGTCGCGCGGAGGGAATTGAGTCCCGCCTGCCACCACTGCGACTGCAGTGAGGACTCGGCCCAGCACACGCTGGCGGTGTGCCCCGCTTGGGCGCCGCAGCGTCGGGCCCTCACTGCAGTCATCGGAGGAGATCTCTCGCTGCCGGCCGTCGCACGCTCCATGGCCGGCGGCGAGAGCAGTTTTACCGCGGTCGCGACCTTCTGCGAGGAAGTCATCTCGCAGAAGGAGGCGGCGGAGAAGGCCCGGGAGGACGAACTCCACTCGGACCCGATCCGCCGCCAGCGAACCGGCCGGTGGAGTCGCGCCTACCAGCGCCTCATGCCTCCCTGAGTGTGGCCGCGGATGGGCGCGACGGGTTTTCCCCTCCACCCGCTTCACAGGCCACCCACGAGGGGGCGATGTTACGCGTGTGCCGTACGTCGCCTAAATTGAGAGTTTCTACCATCAGACGGTGCCCGCTTCAGTGCGGGCAAGCGCTGGGAGGGGTCCGGATGGCGTAAGAAAGCGGTTCCCGGATCTCTCCCGTCTCAGGCGCAGAGTGGCACACCGTGGTGGTTTAGTGGGTAGTCTGGCTGGAGTCAGTCAGGAGTCCGACACAAAGCGAACCCCCTGTCCCCGCGGGGGGGGGGGGAGCGAAGTGCGTAAAGGCATTCCAGCACGTAAAAAAAAAGGTGATGAACAGTTCTCAAAAGCAATAAAAACCGTGGGTTAAATCTATTGGATGATTTAAATACTTTAACGTACCTGGGCCTCATAATTACCGTTCAATACTTAGCTGACTTCACATCACATGTTACTGTCCCCATATTGGCACTAAGGCTGTTTTATATGCAGTGTTTATTTTATTTTAATATGTAAATTTGTATACAATGTACTATAAACAGTGGTTTGTTTACAAATACATAGCATCCATCTGATATTTCGAATTGCGAATATCTCTAGATTATCTTGTGTAAGTAAATGTAATAATAAATAATTATTTTGGACATCTAAAACACAACGCCATCTAGTCCCAAGCTAAGCAAAGCTTGTGATATAAGTACTAGACAGCTGATATAAATATATATATACAGTTGAAACCGGATATAACATTGCTTATAACGACACATCGGTTATGACAACCGAATGGCAAGGCCCCGGGCGAATCTCCATAGAAACTTATAAGTACACAAACCGATTATCAATGACATCGGATACAGAGACATGTCGCTTAAAACTACGAAATTATGGCTTAAAACAACGAAATTCATCGGCTATAACGACCAATTCCAGAAAAACAAAACGTTATTAGCAATTTTCACCTTTAAAGTAATAAAGTGAAGGAATATTTTGCTATATATATATATATTTCATTGTTAAGCCTAAGAAGGATTATTACTCTCCTACCTTATCCCAACCTCTTTCCCGCTTTTTGCTATTTGACCTTGCATGTTTTACGACTTATTCTGTGCGATAGTTAACCGCGTGAATCACAGGTTGATTTTAAAACTTTTGGTTTAGATCGTGTATTGACGCGTCACTGTGTCGCAAAACAGAAAAAGTAAAATTTATTGAAGACAAATCACATATTATATAGAGATTACAAAATGGCGGGTCAAATAGTGAAATTGTAAATGGAATGTGGAGTCTCACAACGCTGTGACAATTTTGCAAAAATTTGATATCTTTAACGACCAGTTTAATACTGATGATACCTTGACGATAATGAAACGTAAATTCAAAATATATCTGGGATTCAGTTTACAAAAAAAAACAGACTAAAATGATCGATTACTTTAAAAATTAAGTGTAGTCTATGAACTGTACAATAGGCACTCATTTTTTTTCATAGTAAACTTTTTTATTTCTTTTACTTTATTTTATTTGAAAACAAGTTCATATGCATAACCTATCCACATACTACAAGCAGACATATGACTGTTAATATAACTACGTATTGCGTATATTGTTTATAACGACTATCGAATATAGCCTTCGAAATATCGGTCCATTGTTATATCCGCTTTTGACTGTATTTTTTTTTGTAAATACATACATATTATACATAGAAAACATCTAAACTCCGATACAAATATTTGCAGATCATACAAACGTTTGGTCTGAACCGAACCAATATTATCGATTCTAAAATAAATATTCACAAATTTTCTAGGTCTTTACCTATAATTTTCCAGTAAAAAAATCGCTGAACGGAATTGCTAGAGAGCTGAAACCAAGTGTAGTCAACTTCGCCGGTGGTACCAGCCATTGACAGGGCCGTAAGCTGCCAGAAAATGGGGACCTCTGGTAGCAATTACCTTCGGTCGACGGTAAGAGACATGGTCGCAAAATTGCGACCAGGTCGATAGAAAGTACACCACATACTCCTGGCGCCACAGCCGTAAGTTAATCACGTTGTTAGTCAGAAGATTTTAGCAATACAATAGTAATAATGTCTCTAAAGACTATAGACTCGATACATTTTCCAAAGTTATCAGGGCTCGCATCACAATAACCAGTGTTCGGCTTTGTTTCGTCACTTACTTGCACTATTTTGAAAATAGTTTCGCGTGAAAAATTAGATCGTCATCGATATACAAGTAGTCGTCAAAATGTCTTATATCTAAATTTGAACGATGTAAGATTTTCGATTACCGATACCAAGTCTGCATAATGTTCAGTTGAGATTGTTTGTAAGAAGTTCAGGTACTGTTATATAAGAAAACATCTAAATGCTTGTAGAAATGAAACGACTGTTGCCAGGGAACAAATGAACATAATTATATATATATATATATATATATTTCTATGTGATCATACACACTATAAACAGCCAGATTTTGTTACAATAAGATAATTTAATCCAATACTACTAATGTGCTAAATGACCTACAAATGTTACTGATCAGAAACTTTTTCCTTCTTAGAGGTGAAAGCGAGATCATATGTTTGTTTAGCCTTGGATAGTCAGACTACAGGGCGCCAGTATTGCCTGCCAAATATTATTATGTGCGTCTCAATGTAAGTTGAACTTGAAGGCTTTGGCTCTAGTGCTGACCTTAACCTTGGTTTAAAATCAAGGATGTAAGAAAATTATTAACATTGTAACAGTGGCAAAACTGTTATATATCAACTATACTTATTGTCTCTATCTTATTATAAGTATTTAATTTTACAATTTATTTTGAATAGTTCACGCGAATGTTAAAACTTTTTGTGATAATCAGTCATTTCTTTACTAAAAAGGATACGAATCTTGAATAATTTTGCTATGGGAGAAAAAAAACCTTATTGTTTTTAAAATTATTTATTGGCTTACTGTTAAACTAGTAATACAGAACTAACACAGTAGCTACGTCTAATTTATTTCTATCTTTTCAATTTTTAGGGTTCCTTAAACGGGAACCTATTATTAAGACTTCGCCCCCATACAACCATACAACAAACGTGATTTTTTGCTCGTTTTTGCTCGATATTGATAATGGAAACAGATAGGCTTTTGAAATGTATAGATAATGGTACAGAATGCTGATTTTTTCTTTTTATGTGTAGCCTAACATATAATTATATTTACAGGTTCATTACTTGCAAAACCTTCTTTCTAACGAAAGGCCTATATCCAATCGTAGACTGTTAAAGACTTTTGATCATAATATGATGATTATAGAACAAAGAAATCTGAGAAAGATTCTTAAGTCATTTCATTTGCCCATAGGGTACAAGTCATTTTTAGTTTGCCAACTAGGTATGTAGGGTTGATTTCCATTCCAATCAAACATACCAAACCAACCAGAATGCACGCTCCATTGTGGATATGCATACTCGTAATATTCGCCAGGATTAATGTGAGCATGAACATATATAGCAACGAGGTAATATCTAAGGTCAGTAAAAACAAAAACCTTGTCATCGTTGTAGCGGATTTCAAAGCATCCGACTCCAACAATGAGGTGGTTATCATAAAGACCACCACCATTTTGCACTCCAGGTAAATTATTTGTATTCGTAAAACATATGAATTTACCCCACCATTTTGGAATCACCTCTGAGCAGTCACGTATAATACCTTTGCTTAAATTTGTGAAAAATATTTTATAGTTTTCATAGATGTGTTCTAGATATTCATATCCAGAACCTACCATGAATTGTAAATTTGTTAAGTAAAACATAGCTGTATTAGGTAGAAAAGCTCTGGTAGCGTATGAAAACCTCCAAGATATGCTTGGGTAGATGTACATTTGGTCCATTGTATGAATTAAAGCTACGTCATGTCTGGGTGAGTGATACCCGAAGGGTCCGTGTTGATGTTCCGGATTCAAACTTCTGGGAAATAACCTTGTGATCCTCCAAGCGCGATATCTAAAAGGAGTTACGTGTTCACCTGAGCGACCTAGTGCCCATATGCGCAGTTTCAATGCATTGTTTTCGTACGGTTCTAAGCAATTTGCTGCTGTAAGCACGGTTCTTCTATTTAATAATCCACCCGTACTAAGATTCAGCATCTCTGTAATAACGTTCATTTTTTTTTTAAATATCAACTATTGGGTTTAAAAGATTTGTGTATAATGTAAACCTTGTGAGTGAGTATGCATTTATAGTTACTAAACGTTCCAAATGTAACATAAAAGTACACTAGAGACAACCCCTTATCAAATTTGACAATATCCGTAAATGTTGTCTGTAATAAATTTCCGTAAGGAATAAGAACGCCATATGTCAATACATACCAAAATGTATAAGCCTATGGATAACTGTACAAAGAAATAATGTAACAGTTTACAGTTTATCATGAACGTCTATGGCAATTGTTATTGGAAGTCATTACCCTCAGCTATTAAATTTTGAAATCAATTTGTCCTCAAGTTTGGAGAGAAACGATGCCAGTCACTTCAAGGAAAAGCTGATATCTATGTAAAATCAGATAACCAACCCCAAATAATCTAATACGTTTTATTTTACAAGTATAAAAGTTGATGGCTAGTTGAGTCCTATATGGGTTCAAAACGATAATAAATTCATGAGCTTTGAAATTACATTAAAATAATAATTGATGAACTGATAGTTACCATAACTTATTCCACCAACACAGTACAACCTCCTTCTGAACTCTATATCATACCAATCCCACCAAGGGAAAAATAGCCGCCAGAAGTCAGTCTCAGATCGTTGCCATCTGAATCTACTTTGTCGTGCTGTCCAATCCGTGCGCCAAGTCTTCCAATGGACGGTGGTCGTACCAAAATCCCAAAACCCAAATACTTGAGGACAAGGTAACCATAACACCATTGATCTGAAAAAAATAATTTAAAGAGAGCTAAAATAGGTTTCATTAAAAACAAAAACTAAAATAATGTTTTCCTAGTGTTAGCGGTAACCGTTCTAGAAATTACAAGAATTTTATTTCTGGATCTGATCAATGCCATTGATGAGGACAATAGTGTTACACATATTTTTTCTTCAAAAATCCCCATGCCCATTGGTAAAAGTCATATGAAAATTTGTTTTATAGTTTTTACATAATTGTGTTCATATACGTACATGATGATAGTGATTAGGTAATACAGTTAAAGATGTGTGCCAATTTTCAGATCAATCAGTCAATACGAAGAGGATAAAATTAAATTTACACAATTTTATCTAAATAAATAAATAGAAGCTAGCTAAATAACCCCGTTTAAAAAGTAAAACGTATAAATTTGCGTGTCTGATTTAGAAATTGAAAGTTTTTAGAGTAAACCCACAGTTCGATGCGCCTTTTTTGATCCATACCAAGAAAGACGCATCTATGAGTCCATTCAAAAGTACACGTCTGAAATGGTACTTACAGAACGTCTGAGAACCGCATTTTTCCTGAGCTTCCTTCACGCAAAATTATGCATTACTGTTAGAATATCTTGACTTTAGTAACCTGATATAGTATTACCTATTAGTATTATTTGTAAACATTACTTTTATTGCAGTGGACATATAGTTTCCTGTTTATTACGTAACTCATTTGTTTACAATTATACATCACTAGGAAATGCAGTGATAAACTTGGATTTTTATGTAGTCACTTTCCGAGTTCGACAGAGCAGGAAATACAAATGGATTGTGTTCTTATTGAAGTGTTGAAGTGTGTATTCTTTTTATAATTATATTTATAAATACGTTGATATAAATTTTATCAAGAAAAACCTAAAATATACTACGCGATATGGATAATACAATGTTGTTGAAGTACCAAAAATGTACAATAGAACCTCAGTAAGTCTTTATATAATTCTATCTACAGTATACGTATCGTGTTATGTATTAGGAATAAAATATTAGCTTTATGTTTTTTTCTTAATAGTTTATGCCTAACAGGTATTTGCGTTTTGTTGTTGGTATCTCATGTTGCTAAGTTAATGATGGAAAAGTCCATAACCATTAGATGTCAAAAAATAACTCCTGAAACTCTCATTTCCTTCACTTCTAATGGTCATGATTGACCTGTTTTATTATTTTAAGATAATAGTCCTGGGTTATTATTTTTTATTTTTATTTACACACCTCTCCAGTACAAATTTTACAGTACCTCTCTAGCACATACAATATGTATGTGCTCGACAAAGTAATTTTGTGACCAAAATCATCTTCAACGTTGTCAGTTCATAACTCTAACATTTCTAATAAGATTGTATTTTTTTTTTTAATGATTATAATGGTAGGCATCCGTGATCCTTTTGAAAAGTGAGCGTGGCCACGTGGTAACCGGGTAGATTAGAACATTGCAACGTTAAGCAATTCCAGACAGGTCAAACATGGATAAGTGACTGTTCTTAATGAGCATATCAAGCTATAGGTCTTGTCTGATTCAGGTATATATAATTTTTACGAGTAGTATGAGCATAATTTTTTTTTTCTTGACTGTGAAAGAAGGAGGTTTATATTTATCGAGTGTATTTTGGTACACCTTAGAGCCTAAACGGCTTGTCGCATTCTTATGAGAGTGGTGTCAACAGATTTGTCTAAGTCGTGAGAGTGACATTGGATACATTAAAATTAAAACGAAAAAAAAATCAACAACTTTTTTTATAAAAAACCTGAATTTAATAAAGAGGACTTCAAACCGATTCCAACCTAGTTTGGGAAAATTGGGTTCCGACTAATATCCTTTTCCTTTTGATTTCCTTTCAAATATGAAAAGAATAACCTTCCTAGCTTATAATATGCATAAAATTTAATTTAACATATTACAGTTTAGTATTAAACTGTTTAGTGATAGCTGCCTCGTTGCTCTAGTGGTTAGCGTAAGCGACTGCAGACCAAGTGGTCTCGGGTTATATTCCAGGGTTGGACTGCTGAAATAAAATTTCTAATAGCCCCGGAGTGTGGTAGATGGCTGCGTTTCACACCCGCGCCTTGGAAACCACGTCAAACCGTCGCTCCCGGTTGTCACGAACATCTATGGCAATCGTTATTGGGAAGTCAGTGCCCTGATATATACTGACAACTAGTTCAGCCTTCGAATTCTATGTATGTGTGTAATTTCTTTAGCACGCCCTAGAGCCTAAACGGATTTTCGTATTTTACATGAGTGCTGTCAATAGATTCGTCTTAGTTGTGACAAGGAGTACTTCAAAATTTTAAAAAAATAAAAAAAATATACGCAGTCGTTTTTTTTTTATTAATTCATTTCTGGTTTTTAAGATACTTTTAGTTTACTTAGAAATTCATCGAAAGTAGTAGTAGTGGTAATTCCGTAAACCATGTGTACTTTCTGTTTATTGTAAGGCCTTGTATAAGTATATTTAAATATTTTTGCTATGAGTATATACGGATAAATTTCATTATTTTTAAAATATACACTTCTGAAACCGACAGTCCGATATATTTATAAATAAATGTTTGTAAATATAAATAGTTTTGAAACATTAGGTTGTTATTGTTTTACAAATATTCTCACTTAACAAATAAACGAAGTCATCAGTTATACAGTGTTGCAGCTCACAAATTATAGTGGAATTGACTTTTGTCGGGACATGAAGATCACGTAAGTCACAATTTTTTATACTATTAATGTAGCTATCTTAATTTTATTAGAATCGATGATGTTGTGGCCAGCAAATTATCAAAATTATTTTTAAAAATACTGTGTCTACAAAAAGATTTCAGACACAGTATTATTAATAATTCTGTTCTGTAGACAGTCTATAATCTTTTATTAATAATAAATATTAATAATATGGTGTCTAAAATCTTTTTGTAGACAGTCTACAATCTTTTATTAATAATAAATATTAATAATACTGTGTCTACAATCTTTTATTTTCACATTCATGAATATACGCTATGAAAAATGAAATGATGAGTAACAATAAAAAATTAATTAAATAAAAATCGATTCAATGATAAACGTATTATAATGTTTTGTTAAGACCCAGTATTATATTAATATTACAGGCACATCAGTACATTTTGTTGCTTCGTACACAGTGTTTCTGGATTTTGGGATGTTGGGACGACAACGGAAGATCCATGGTGGAGGACGGATGAATTTACACTTCGGAATAGTAGATTTAGGTGGCAGAGATCAGAGCACAACTTTTTCAAACTAATATACCCTTGGTGGGATTGGTATGAAATTGAGTTCAGAAGAAGATCATATGTTGTTGCCGGTGTTTCTTACGGTAATTATCTTTAAAAAATAAATTACATAAAAAAATCTTTTCGTAATTTTAAATAAACAGTTTAGCCTGTAAACATAACATGTAAACATATGAACATTATTGAAGAATATGAAATCAAATATTGTTCTTTCATTAAAAAAAACATGTCTGTCTGTTTGTTTGTTGACATGACTTTCAATGGCAGATAGCGGATACTATAAGAAAGGAAATCAGGCTTCTTTTTAGACAAGCTTTGTGCCGCAGCATTACCAGCGGTTGTTGTCGTAAAGGTACAAAAATAAACGCGGTTTACACCGCGGGACTTTGATAATAACATCTATAATTACCATTTCAGTTATGATAAAATGTAATACGCTCTGTTGTTGATTCCATTCGTGACATTCGACAGTGTATTTTCATTTTTATGCAATTCCTGAGAACAATAGATGCCGCAAATTAACTCGCAGTAAATGATATATTTTACATATATATAAACAACCTCAGTTGTGACAGACAGAACAAAAGAAATTATTTCACAATTATGTAGGGAGCCCTAAAAGCATTTAATTATGATTTGATATTATAATCCCTAATTTCTTTCGTTTAGAGCTGATTTCAGCACGAATAGGCTGGCTCGACCAGTGCAGTACTATCCTCATAGCGAAGACCAGTCTAAAATAACAGCATTTGTGCTGCCATGTTTCGTTTGTGAGTGCGAGACCGGAGGCCCAATAATGCAGAAGCAGCTCCCTAGGCAGCCATAGTTTGGGTCACCAAGCTGAATTTTTGGATTGTCTGCATTCGCAATGAGTATGGTGACCATAATGGTCGTTGAATCAACTCATGTTTTCCATCAGGCAAAGTAGAGTCGCTTCGGAAAACTTACATAAAAAATAATATAGATTAAGCTGCTTTTATAAAGTTAAATCAATACCACACGCCCATAATATTAACATTTTTTCAGTAAGTAACACATAACTAATAAAGAAAATAACAAGTAATTATGATCTATGGTTTATTACAGGTATGATCAATCTTAGTACAGCTACAATTCTAAATCGAAGAACCGTGATCACTGCTGCAAACCATTTAGACCCATATATGAACGACGCTAGAAATTTACGTATATGGGCCTTAGGACGGACGGGAGAAAATTATACACCATACAGATATCGTGTTTGGAGGGTAACAAGAATACTTCCAAGAAGCTTAAGCCCTGAACATCAGCATGGACCCTGGGGGTACCATTCTCCAAAGGATGACCTTACTATAGTTCATACTTTAGATCAAATGTATGTACATCCATCATTCCCTGCTTCATATGCTTATGCGTACAGAGCTTTTCTACTTCCGAGTAATCGCTTAACGAATCTACTTTGGTATGCTGGTTGTGGATTTGAATATCTTGCCCATGTTCGTGAAAACTATAAAGTATTCTTCCACGTGACAGCCCGGTCATATTTAAGACAGTGCTCAAAGTTCATACCAAAGATGTGGGGAAGATTTATTTGTATTCATAATAATATTAAATTTCCTTGTGTACAAAATGGCGGTCCCCTTTTAGATCATGAGTGGATTGCAGGAGTAGGCAGTTTTGAGATACGTTATAATGATGAGAGTTATTTTGCTTTCACCGATTTGAGATACTACATGAAACATATTTATACTTACGCTGAAATAAAACCAGGTGAGTATTATGAATATGCATACCCTCAATGGTCCGTAGCGTCAACCTGGTTGATGGAGTCTATGGGTTATTATGGCTCGGGAAATAATCCTTATTTACCCACCTATAATATAAAAGATGACCTTTATCCCCTCGGCAAAAAGAAATGAATAAATACAAATTATGTCTGTATTAAAAATTAATTGTTTTTATTATTATAAAATTGTTATTTTAAAGCAAATGAAAAGGTAACAAGAAAATGATTCCGAAAAAATTGAGAAATAAAAAGGTACAAAAATGTTCAAGGTAAAACCATGATCGCACACACTATGTACCAATGTCATGAGATGGTATGCCAATGGAGGTGCTTTTGACTTCCACATAATTAAAGTGGGTATTACACAAGTACACAGTTGATTAGATCGTGGTTCTATCTACCTACCAAAGTTTCACTTTAATAATAGTTTGGCCACTAACGCCATCTGTGCATCACAAATATTACTTTTGTTCTAGTTACTTTCAAAGCTCTGAGTGAATACTAAAGTTTCACGCCTAATAAAAAAGATGGCGTACTTACTATTAATTTTGTCATATGTTTAAAATAAATTTGTAAATACATTGGCTAGTAGCCAATGCGTTTTACATAGGGAGCAAATTAGCAAAGTGGGGGGAAGAGCATTTAAAAACGGTAAAAAACCTATGTCCCTTGAGTTGTAATTTATTACTGAACATTTTTTTTATTTTCTTGATTGAATAACTTTATACACAAAATATACAGTGGTGGATATAATGCCAAAGGTATTATCTACTAGTTTACCATTAGGTGGATCGAATTTAAATGAAAACATGCACTACGATTTCTTTGGGAGTTTTAAAATAATCTTGAAATATCTAAATGGTAAGAAATAAAGGAGATAAAACAATGAAATACGTATATCTAACTAGTTAGGTGTGTAAAACAAAAGTCCTGAAATGTAGTTTTATTTACACGGCTCGATGGTTTTGGTCATGTTATTCTTTAAAATATAAGTTTTTATGTGAGAAAGAAGATACAAAACTTTTCGACTACCAATAGAAACTTATGGTTTGAAACTAGTTGAGAAGGAGAACAAAAAGGATTTTGTGGTTTTATGAAACCACGGTAAAAGTGAAACTGTTTTTCCCATGCAAATAAATAAATCTAATGAAGCAAATAAATAGTAACATTCAAATTAAACACTGACAAAAAAAAACAAATTAGCGTAGAGCACTGGCACAAATGAGTAATAGTCTATACACTACACGGTCAGCTGATGGAACTATAGACGCCGCCATATTAGCCTCGGCTGCTCAGACGAGCGCCTTTCACTTTATCGCTATTCCGCGGCCGATAATCACGCGACATGCGATACACAGACCAAAAAATCTGAGACGATGTAATAAAAGTTTCACTTTAAAAATGGTTTTCGTATGAAATCAGATTCGAAACAGGGTTTCAAATAACAAATATTATTATTTTATTTAGATTATACAATTATTGGCCTTAATTTCAATACATGTAGAAAAAAATCACATGTAAAAAGTATTTCTGCTTGATTCGTTAAAAAATGTTAATCTTTCATAGCATTATTTCTTCTTCTATTGATGAAATTGCAACCAACCAATTATTTCATCCTGATCAGCTATTTATGCGAATGTCAAGTATATAAAGTCTTTAAATTGAGTCTTCAAGTCTTCGTCGTGATGAAATTAATGATCAAAAATATTTAAAAAATGTGGATAAGATGAAATGGTGACCGTATTTCGAAAAAACAAAAAACGATCTCCGCCATACGTCAACTTTGGTTGGTGCGACATTGAACTCTGAAGTTTTGGCTCAATGAAGAGAAATCTTTTGATTTTTATGTATGCATTTTTGGTTCGTAAATTGCCAATCTAGTGTACAATAGATCAATGTATAATTTAAAAATATATATTAACAAAAGTAATTATACATTTATATCAGTTGTCTGGTACTCAGGATACAAACTTTGCTAAGTTTTAATATCGCACCAACCAAAGCTGACGTAGTGATGAAGATCGTTTGGGACAAGATGGCGTTATGTTAAAAAAAAGTTTACAAAAACTACTATTTTTGTAGAATAGGTATAATACAGATTTTTGTCGGAATGTTTTGACTCCCATTGGTCTTTATATGAAAACAGCAGTTACCCTGACGATCGAAAAATCCTTTATCAAAGCTTTAAATTAACTTCAATGTTGATAAGTAACCCTCATTTATTCTATACGCACTGGCTACGAACAATCGCCACGTATAAGATTATTTCTAACTTATTTTCTATTGTAACGGAAAAAATAGAGATTAAAAATATATCAATAACGAATGACATGCAGCAAACATCAGGACAGCTAATTACTTGAAATCATGCCAAAATTATGATGAGTTTGTAATACTCCTTCACAGTTATGTACAGTTATGAAGATAAGATATAGAAAACTATAAATGCGACACCTATACAAATTGCTTGCATTGTTGTAATTGCATTACTTTGTGGTAAAACCTTTGTCATGTAGTTTAAGAATGCTCAAATAGATGGCAGTTTTGAATGTTTTTACTGAACCGCTTGAAATCCATACAATTTTGTAAAAGATTATATTATTTTATTTGAAAAACAAAGTTTTATGAATCAATGTTGTGATAAAAAAAACTTAGATAATTTCATTTTTGTTTTATTAAGCAACATTACTATTGATGTACAATTTTAATCAAATCCGAATATACAGTTTAGTTAATAACATTTCCGGTTAATAATCTGGTTATAATGTTGTTTTTTATTGCACATCCTAATAATTCTGGTTGCTTTTACTGAAATAAATCTTACAATAATAAATCTAATATTAGCCTGGAAGAGCCACGCATGCCTTGGCACGAATAGGCCGGAGATGGAGTGATACCACGTCCTCATAGAAAACCGTTACGTCTTCACCGTGTTTTTGTGGTTACCATTTTCTACTAACAAATGCACTTCCGTTGCTGATGTTGTTCAAGTTCTTTATGTCTATGGGTTTCGATTTCATTGCATCAGCTGTCATTTCCTTGCCGAAATGCTCAAGAGCCATTATCATAGGATAGAACTTTTCAGGTAATCCAGCCAAAAGTAGTAAACCGATCTTTTCATATAAAAAATATTCCACATGCATTAATTTTACTATAAGTAAATAATACAAATTAGTCTGTAAGTACTCGGTAGTCGATGGTTTGGACTTCTATACGAGGGTAGAACCCTCCTATTCAAGGTGACCTGAGTTCATGCTATAATCAGCGGCCAAGCGATCTATAAATTATTATTATTATATTTTGCAGCATTTGGGCTTGTGCTTGTGCTATGTGTACAATACTGCAAAAAAATAATGCAAAAGCATCTAAGCAAGCAGTCATTTTGTGGATCACCATGCTACATTGTTGCATTGCCTGCATTCGCAATGAGTATTTAGCTTTCCATAAAACAGAGTATAGTTACTTTGGGAGGCCTATTTGTATAATAAAATAGTGGAGAAAAGTAAAGCTTCTACTATTAAATATATTTAGAAAAATTATTCTGGAAAAAGCAACCTTTTTTTTGCAATGCTGTCAAGTCTTTTTCTCTTACTAGGTTTGCACAACAGAGAGTATAGTAAAATACATAGGCTTAAACTTACGTATTCTCGTATTCAAGTCAAGTTAACAAACCGTGTAGTAGTGTTCATTGAAAATTTATGAAATGTTAAGGGCGTTTTACTCTTTTAGACATTCCTCTTAGACTCCTTAAGATTGGTCTAGTGGTTTTGTCTATTGAATCAGAGAGCATGGGCCACGCGGATTTCTGACCAGAAATGAAGTAAAACCTGTACGTAACAGACTGCTGATAAATATACTTATGTATTTCTAAATACCCACAGTACAACAAGAACTGCGAGTAATGCTACGTGGCGAAGATAGTCTAAAAAGAAGCCTAAGTTAGTCTTCATACCATCAGCTAGCAGCAATAAATATTACCCTTCTTTTTGGTTTTACCGTGGTCGGTAAAAACCATTTTTAAATATTTTTTCAATATAAATATAAAACTGTTGAGGTTTTTAAAAAGTGTATCTGACATGAATAGAAACGACTACGAGAAAACTATCTACAAAAATAGTTCCTTTTCTTTAGTATTAAAAACAAATAGCAACTGTTTAAAGTTAAAAAGAAATACGAGTTTACTCAATTCCTTGAACTAAGTTAAAAGCTTCTGAGATGGAAAGAAACATCTGAGATCTCTTTTTTGTCAATTAAACTAAGCCTTAAACTATTTTCTTACAGTTTATTTCAATAAAATCAAAGAAGCATTTCAACAGCCTTTAGAAAATCGTTGATAGAGTTTTTTTCAATGGCAAGCTCGAAATAGCTCTACACATTCATTATGAATGCGAGACTTTTCCTCTGCTTTAACTGTTTACATTAAGCAATATCCACAAAAACCTTTCCAGATCCAAGGTTTCTATTCCCGATATAGTTTTATGTTGAAATTCAGTTGTTAGTCGTATATTTACTTTTTAGGTTGAATCAAATGTTTGTAATATGCAAATGTTTATTTCGAAATTTGGGTGTTTTTTTTATGTGTAATCTGTACAGTTTTACGAAAAGAGTTTTATAAGAACGTTATAGCTGCAAAGTATATGTCCTTCCTCCAGAATAAAAGTACTTCCATGCTGAATTTCATTGAAATCAGTGCAGCGCACTATAATATAAGTATGGGATTTACAAGTCTATCTAGCTTTCACAGTACAAGCTCTGTTAGTGTGTCTTTTTTTTTATATATTTAAGCTGCCAAAATGACTCTGCCCTGCCTGATGGAAAGCATGAGCCGAATCCAAGAGTGGTGGTCACCATCCTCAATGCGAAAAAGAACAATGCAGTATGGTGACCCACACTATGGCGGCCTGGCGGGAAAGGGGATGGTGAGGGGGATAGGGGGCGTTGGATTGGGGTATGGGCCTCCGGTATCCTCACTCACTCGATGAAACACAGCGTAAGCGCTGTTTCACAGCGGTTTTCTGTGTGTCAATCAAATTTCTAAAATAAATGCCAAATATATGACGCTTACATATTATTCTAGAATTAAATTCACTGGTACTTATTGCACTACTCTATAGCATGCACATTACGCCTTATGGCAACTTCCAAGGTTAATGATGCCATAAGCCAAATTCGGTCAGGTGTAAACATAAATATATAAAATAGTGGAATTAGTATACGTGAATTTAATTCGAGAATAGAATGTATTGCAACAAGCAAAAGCAGACCGCGAGCCCCATAAAGTGCTCGCGCCCTTTTCTGAACAGAACAGGGACGCGAGGGTTCCTATACAGGAGGGGGCCACCTACAAACAATGGGTGGCCCGCGGTACGTCGGGATTCCAAGGATTTTCTTTCCTTTCCTTCCTTCCTTTCATTTTGTTCGTTTTTAATTTTGATATACCCAGTGTTGTCCTCACCACTCTATTGACACCACTCACTTAAAAATACGACAAGCCGTTCAGGCTCCAGTGCGTAACAAAGAAATATACATACATACATTCGAAAAATATAACTTTCCTTCTTTCGCAGTCGGGTAAAAGCAAATGAATGACGGACAGACGTATCCCTGGTGTGTCTGCTCGTTGGCCCTTGATTACCACCGCCCATGGATACCTGCAAAACCAGAGGCGTTACAAGTGCGTTGAAAGCCTTTTAAGAAGAAGTACGCTCCTTAAAATATATAAAATGTATTTTTTTCTGAAAATTAATTTTATTGAAGATCTTTATTTCACAATCTCGCGTAAGTCGTAAGAATGTTTAAATTTCCTTCTGTATTTGTTTAATAGATCTTTATGGAAACACTGCAAGGCATTTTCATTCAACTAATTACTGTCTGCATTTAAGGTTTGTTTTGATAAGTACAAACGACGTGTAGAAGTATCTGAATTCTAAAACTATCGTGAAGTGAAAAATTCTACAGGCAAGTTTGGATTGGGAGTAACTTTATATAAGTTTTCATAGAAAATAAAAATAAATTTCCTAAATATTCAATAAAACAATTTGTTTATATTTAACAATTCCAAAAAAACCTGTGTGAAACAGCGCCGGCTCTGTGTTTTACCGAGTGAGTGAGGATACCGGATGCCCATAATCCAACCCTTCCCCTCATTCCTCTCCCATCCCCCAAGACCGGCAACGCACTTGTAACGCCTCTGGTGTTGTGGGTGTCCATGGGCAGCGGTGATCGCTTACATCAGGAGATACGTCAGCTCGCTTGCCCCTACACCATAAAAAAAAATCTTATTACTGATTTGTGTTTTTTTGAAAATCCCTTTTTTATGGTGTAAGATAAAAAAAAACTACAGATCCAAGGTGAAGTTTATGTTCAGTGTTATTGACTAAGGTAAAGATGCAAACAAAGAGATGGATTACCTGATGGTAAGCAACAATACTCTACTCAAAATATCTGAATCTTAAGAGGTGCGTTACGATTCTTTATTTTCTCTCAGCATTATGGGATGGGGGGTGTGAAACCCCTTTTTCTTGCCTTCTTTCTTACCACCCTAATCCTAGACGATGCAAAGTTCACAACATAGTCGTGACTCTGAGCTGCAGCTATCCGTGGGTTGAGGTCATTACTTAACATCAATGATCATCTTCTTTGCCTTTGTTTATTACCCAGATTGTTACCCTATACTATATTACACCATGATAAACAGATTTTTGGTTTTAAAATTCTAAAAAGGTACTCAAAACACATTTAAGAGTTTTTAACTAAAATCAAAAAGGCAAGAGTAAGCACTCAGATGTGAAAAATATATACTCTTTCAAAGTACTTTCTTCGTTCGCTACAAATACACCTCCTCCATCCACCTCGGTTTCTAGTGAAGTAAAGATGCTTTTACAAATGGCAGATTTATAAATCTGGTCTTCCATTTCTATTTGAATTTGTAGCTGAGCATAGTACAATTGTGGTGACTTCCTATTACAACGGAAGAAAAGGTATATTACAGCACCATTTACCGAAGACGCATAATTACGGAGTTGTTAATCCTATATCGCGGTATAGATATTCTCATACTGAATAATATATATACAACTTCTCAACATGAACCACTGGGATGCAGACCACCTCAGAAGATCACATCACCTAGTTAAATTAGCCCCACTTTGTGTTGCAGAAACATCAAATACGTTCTTCCACAATATTACCGAGTCGATTACATAATAAGCTATTACCGATTGTTCACATATGAACGGTTACCGCGGTAGAGCCACGCTTCGGCATGCATGGGCCGGCTCAACCGGAGTGATACCTCGGCCTCACAGAAAACCGGTGTAAAACAGCGCCTGCGCTGTGTTTCACCGAGTGAGTGAGGATACTGGAGGTCATATATACATAGAGGATAAGGACAGTAAAGCGGTGGTGTCCCACACTATGGCGGCCTGGTGAGATGCTTTTGCTCGTCCCGCTTAAAGGACCCTGGATTATAATGTAGGAAGGTAACACGTGCGCTATTTGTGAGTTCCAGGTGTTGAGCGCTCGGAGATTATTCGTATCTTATTTCTACTTGCTTGCAAATTTTCTGCGTCCTAATTTACTTCTTTTCCTTTGTCAAGACTATAAATAAGTCTACTGTTAAATTAAAAAAAAAACACGCAAAACGGCCGCCACAGTTGAAGACTGCGTACGTATCCAAACGTCTGCTTGTTTGCCAAAATCACATAAAAAAAACAAAAAAGGTATTAATTGTATGCATAGGCACACTTTCTACTTCTTTGACACCTACAAATACTTGAATGTTTAATTTTTTTGTATTAAGTATTTTTCTTATCTTAAGAATAATTGGTATTATCTGCCAAAAATGAGATTGAGTTTTTCTGTTTTAAAAATACTTTTTATCTATGGGAGTCTTAAAGTTGAGGTCTGAACTCCCGTGCCTGGGAGATATGATCCTGATCCTCTCCCTGGTCGTATTAGGATATTCATCCCATCGGTTTGTACAAGTGAGGGAACAGAGACTGCACTTATTTTTGTGCATACACTTGTGCACCATTCTACATATTTTCTACGTACTTGGCTGGTCTCCGAAATTGTAATTAGAATCAGAGCAAATAATTATCACAGTCTATGTAGCGAAATACAAGGCTCGTAAATATTAAATACGTAATGTATTTGAATAACAATTTATATAGTTATTTCTATTGTTTGCAAAATTAGACTAACAATACCCTCGGTACACAGATATTCAGTTTTATGGAAAAACAAATGCAGCTCTATTTATTTGGGTACATCTGCACATACAGAACATTATAGTTTTGTGAATAAATTATTTGTGTTTTATCTCAGAAGTCGTTTATATTAATAAAGCAAACAAAGAAAATATAGGTTCGTGTTATAAATAAAGTGAAACGCTTTTGCCGGAATGGTAGTTGTACTAAATTGCTTTCTAATTGTACTAAACTAGTAACAAACTACCTTATCCTCTTTTTGTATTAGTTACAAATAGGTCACGTTCAGGAGTTTCGAGACGAATGGTTGCATAAAACTTGTTTTCTTTGCTTCTTTTGCGTATAAAATTATTAATATTCAGTATCAATTTACTGACAAAAGGCAGTAAAATTATCCAAAATTTGAAAAAGAGAGGGCGTGTTGTGTTCTGCATAATGTTTAATAAACGGGAGTAGTCTATTTTGCTTTATGTAATAGAGGGCAAACGAGTAGATGTGTCGCCTGATGGTAAGCGTATTACCGCTGCCCTTGAACACCCATAACACCAGAGGCGTCACAAGTGCGTTGCCAGCCTTTTAAGATACGCTCTTTTCTTGAAGGTTTGAAGGCTGTATTGATGATTGAATAGTTTTTTATAATGTAATCTTCGACCTGTCTTAACAACTATAAACAGATGTGCTAAGACGGGAGAGAGCGTTTTGGGTAGTTTGGGCCAATGCCCCAACACCCTTTACTAGGATAGCACATTAACTTTATTTATTTTCTCATCACAGATGTATACAGTACAGTGTAGATTCTTATCTTATACATTTGAACGAGCATTTGTGAGAGACTAGTGCCCGAGATAGGCTCTTTTCAGGCGATTGAATTGATTGAATAGTTGATTATAATATTTGTGTAAAAATGACTAACGATGTATCTACTAAAATATTTGAAAAGACAAATCTAAAATAAAAGCTTTAAAATGACTTACCTTTACATTTTCACAGTCTGTTAAGTTGTCTTTCCGTTCAGTCTGCAAAAGAATAAATCACAATGCTTGCTCAAATTTGCAGTGCAAACCGTTTGGTAGCTTTTAAAGAGCATATTTTATTTCTAAAGCTCTTTCAAGAGAGTTTAATTAAAGTTATAGTGAAGTTTGTAGTTAAATTTTATATTTGATGGTTCAGTCGAGTATTTTTTTAAATTTTGGATTAGGTATATGTTTGAGAATATTCGCTGAGTTGCTTTAAAAAAGAGAAAAAAACGGATCTGTTTATCGTGCTGAAAACTTGAAGTAAAGTTGTAGTAGTCACACATTAGATGTATGATTTAATATGCAAATGATTTATGTAGTTTTTGGAAAATATATTTATTGTATGAGAACAATAATGGAAAGATATTAAAAAAATTACATTCACGAATGACTCTTTCTTCTTTATCTTTATTGTTTAATTTTCTAAACTATATTTAAGTAGTTATATAGCAAAATATATTTAAATAGTTGAATAACATTTTTAGAGTAAATGTGAAATGCGAGAAGTTTGCTGTTACTCATGCTGGCAGGAGCTGGATGCGAGAAGCCATAGATCGAACTAAGTGGCGTAAAATTAGAGAGGCCTTTGTCCAGCAGTGGACTGCAATAGGCTAATGATGATGATGATGCGCTGTCATCAGTTCAGAATTAACAGTATTAGGGTGTACCAAGACAGGGCCTCTCTAAACTTTTTCTTTGAACTAACAAATCTCGGTCGTTTTCTTATTTATATAATATAATAACCATGGCCTTAAAGTAATATATGATACAGCTAAGCTCCAGAATAATTTTATCATCTTTATGATAATATATATGTGTAGTTATTAATCTTCAATATGCAGTATGGGATAGCTACCTAGCTGTTCCGTGATGTGTAATAAATCCTTAATTGCAGTTGCCACGTTATCTGTTAATGTAGCCAGCTTGTGCACCTGTCGGCCAAATTTCAACCTCACTGCTCCCATATTCGTCCACCTACTCTGTATTACCACACTTTAGCATAGTGATGGAAATGATTTAGCCTGAACGCATCTCCCTTAATTTAACATCTACTGCTGAAATATCTATTTTATTATTGGATATAATAAAATCGGAAAATATAATAAATATTTTCGGATTTCTAACACACAACGCCAGCCACTAGTTTTTATAATACAAGCTCTGCTTAGCTTGGTACTGAATACCAAGCTAAGCAGAGTTTATATTATATAATACTAGACAACTGATATAAATACATTANGAAGATTCAATTCATACTTTCAAATGACATCGTTCGGAGCAACAGAAATAATTCGAAATACTAATGCAAATGGTCAACAATTCAATTCTACATTCAAAATCAGAGGCCAAGTTTATCATAAAATGGGCTCACTGCTGCCAATGCCAAACGAACCACATAAATACTTACAAATCTATTTTATGGGCGGCGAGGATTCCGGAAGCGCACTTGCCAATCGCGTGAATGCACGTTGTGATTATAATGGACTAACAAAAAACATTGTTCACGCTATAGCATTAAGAGATTGATATTGTTTAATATTGTTACTGTCGTAATTGTTTAATTAATGATATATAATTTTAAGGAATAAATTATAATAACTTAAAAATAATGTTTGCCTTTTGTTGATTTTATATTCCTCCATCGTTCACAGCGCTCCATGCTTATTTCACGCATATAACACATTTTTACATACATACAATATACACATTCTAACATACATACATACTTACAATAAGCGATTTTTTGTCTACACTAGAAATTGCTAGGAAATTATTTATATGGCAAAACAACGTTTGCCGGGTCAGCTAGTAGTAGTATAAAATCTCTTTGACCTTTGTTATATACTAGAAGTTGCTTGGCACTCGAAACTGACGATTTTAAATGACTTGTTTTTGTTTAAATTGAACAGTGTCGCAACTATCACTGTATTAAATTGTTTAAATAATATCTGCACTTGTTATGTATTTTTATATTATGTATATAATAACATCCATATTATATAAATTATTGTCCAATTTCTTATGGACAATTTTCGAACAAAACGTGCACGGACAGAAATAAGCCATTTGGATTAGGTTTATATTATACACCTGGAGGCAAAAGTCTTCGCGTCGTTACATTGGTGGCGTGAGGACGCGCGGGTCCGCGGTGAAGGACTGACGCAGCGAGTTATCGAGCTGCGTCGGTCACAGCTACGCGAGGTCCTCGTGGCGGAATGGCGGGACAGGCTTTCAAGCCCTTCCGCCGGGCTAGTCACTGTCGAGGCCATTCGGCCAGTGCTCGACCTGTGGCTCGGGAGAAGGCACGGCTCCCTCTCGTTCCGTCTGACGCAGATCCTCTCGGGGCATGGCTGCTTCGGGAGGTTCCTGTGTCGCATAGGCAGGGAGCCGGACGCTCGGTGTCACCACTGCGTCGACTGTCGGGAGGATACGGCGTGGCATACGCTGGCAGAGTGTGCCGCTTGGGAGGGGCCGCGCCTTGCGCTAATCTCTGTAGTAGGCAGTGACC